>JAPDRQ010000035.1:0-186125 GCA_030247915.1 Neophaeococcomyces mojaviensis
TATTAGGGCTACTCCTTTACGACTAACTATATAAGGATAGTCAGAGCGCTAAGGGGCAGAACCTGGAGAGGTTAACTGTTACGAGATATATAGTATATATAAAGCCTAGGGAACTAAGATAACTGAAATAGCTAAGGATAGCTAAGATATAAGAGCTGGATGGAAGGGTAGGGGTAAATAGGTAATATGAGTTGACTACGAAGAACTATCTAGGGAGTGACTATAGTTAGAGTCGTATATATAGACTAAGGTATCTATTATGTCTATTATGTCTACTTAACAGTCGTAGTAGTCGGACAGATATCAGGTTACCTCATCAGGCAAGGTTCCGTCTAAACCAATTCTAATTAGTTTATAAGACTTACTAGTCGCCTAACGGCCGTATTTATCCTGTTTATTAGGTCGTTATTAGGCTGTTATATAACCTGATAAGGCTGGCGTATAATACTATCCCCCTTCTAGGATTAGTCCTTGTCCTAAGGGCTAAGCTTAGTAGTAATATAAGAAGTGGCCTACGCCTATATATTCGCAGTAGGTCTTCTCTAACGATGTCTTCTTCTTTTTATATTATAAAATCTCGCTCTCCTTAAAACCTCAATAAAGTTCCTCGCGCTATTTAACGTTATCTTTAGGCTGAGAAGGTTTTTAAACTTAGTTCTGCGATAATAGCTCCTTATTTAAATTATTAGAATTTTAGCTCGATTTACGTAATATAACGGGGTATTTTACGATATTCGTATTATCTTCGTAAGAATATACGATATAACGGTTAATATTTAGAAGCGGAATATTAGAGTCTAGAACGGAAAAAAGTTAAGCTTTAAGCTAAGGTTTTAGCCGCGTAAAATGAAATAGTACGTCGTGCCTAAGAGTTTACTTTTATAATAGCTAAATTTAATTAAGATCTAGCTCAGATACAGCGGTAAATAAATAGTCTAATATAGTCTTAGAGTAATATAGTGGTAAGGGTATCGTTGGTGATAGATACTCTGGATAAAGAGGATAGGTATGCCGAGGATAAATCTGAGCTATTATTAGCTAGCGATCCTCCGAATAGCGACCTCTTTACTTTTAATAACGCGTAGCTCGCGTCTTTACTAGGGTCGAGAATAAATTAGGGTTTTAGCGGTAGAACGCAGTAATAGAGTTCGTAGGTATATATTCCGTTGGTTCCTAGGTGTTTTCTAACTTATTATATTCTAACTATTTAACTAGGTATTCTAGTCCTTTCTAGGTTTTTCGGTAATCAAGGATTTTATTAAATTTATAGAATTCTTTCTCGTCTTCTAAGTAGAGTTCTAGGGATATTTAGAGTTTAGTGTTCCTTGGCGCTGGTTTAAGGAGTGAGATATAGAATATTAGGTGGATTCTTATATTCTTAGGTAGGTTCAGAATGAATATTATTAGTCCTTTCTTTTCCTTAATCTTAAACGGTCCCAACTTAGTGTAGTTTAATTTTAAATTTGGTCTCCTTATTTTAATATTTTTTCTGACGAGGTAAACTGGGTCTTCCTCTTTAAGGGTCGGTCCCACGATTCTTTTCTTATTTATATATTTTACCGCTCTTTCCACTAGGAATTCTAAGTCGATTTTAAGTTCTTTATAAAGTTCGTGGAGTAATTCTGCTTTAATCGTTGCTTTTTGATTCGCTTAAGGAACTGGAATGTCCTTTAGTCTAGGGTGATAGCCGTAGTTAGAAAAGAACGGAGTCTTTCTATTGGCTGCTTTGTGGTTATTAAAGCAGAATTGCGTAACTAGTAAGAGTTCTACCTAATTGTCTTAACGGTGGTCCAGGTATCTTTGTAAGTATTACTTAAGGGTCTGGTTGGTTCTTTCAGTTTGTTCGTTAGTTTAGGAATGAAATACGGTTAATAACCTATACTTAGTTGCTAGGAGTTTTATTAATACTTTCTAGAATTTCGAAGTAAACTACTTATCTCTATCGGTTATCACTTCTTCTAGTATTTTATAGTTTACGAATATCGTTCGTAGGAATTTATACGTAAGGTCTTTAGCCTTAGATGATTTAAGGTAGGGCTTAAAGTATAAGTACTTCGTGAGTCGATCGTATATTACTAAGATATTATTATAGGATACGCCCGTAAGGGGCTCCTTTAACTTAGGTAATTTTATAATAAAATCTATTGTGATTAATTTCTAAGTATCGGAGGGTGCTTTTAGGAATTAGAGAAGACTATAGGGTTTATATCGTTTATACTTCATTTTCTTATATATATCGCATTTCTTTAGGTATATTTCTATATCCTTTCGGAGGCCTTTCTATACTTCGTAGTTTCGAGTAATAAGCTCGATTAGCTTATCGGCTCTTAGGTGGCCTATAAATGAGTTATCGTGAAAGTGCTTAATTACTAGTTCTCGGTTAGTTTCTTAACGTATATAGTCGTTATAATCTTTCTCTATCTTATTAACCGTAAGGTAAGGAGAATACTTAGTGAATAGGTTTCTACCGTGAGACTAAATAGGGGCTGCTTTTATTATTATAAGTATAGGAGGTTGTGCGTACGTGAGGTACTTACCTTCTTATTATAGTAATAAAGCGGGATTTAGTTTTAGGTCTTTTATATAGTCTGGTTATCGACTTAAGGTATTAGCTCGGTCGTTTTCCTTACCTTTGATATAGTAGATCTAGAAGTTATACGTAGAAAGCGTTTCTACCCATCGGACTTATCGTCGATTTAACTATTTAGTGGTATTCTAATATAAAAGGTTTTTATGATCGGTATAGACCTTAATAGGGTATTTAGGTCCTTTAAGATAGACCCTTTAGTGTTAAAACGCTTTAATAATAGCTAGGAGTTCCTTATTATAAACGTTATAGTTTAATTTAAGTTCTATTATTTTTTTGGAATAGTATACGACTGGGCGTATAAGTCTATCTTTATATATCTGGGTTAGAACGGTAGTAATAGCTCCGTCTGAAGCATTAGTCTCTAAGAGCGTCTAGAGTACTGGGTTGAATATTACTAAGATAGGGGCCTTAGTGA
Organism: Neophaeococcomyces mojaviensis; assembly: GCA_030247915.1. Taxonomy (NCBI): domain Eukaryota; kingdom Fungi; phylum Ascomycota; class Eurotiomycetes; order Chaetothyriales; genus Neophaeococcomyces; species Neophaeococcomyces mojaviensis. The sequence continues at coordinate 3,006 of JAPDRQ010000035.1, forward strand.
AGGCTTCTTTTAGGCGTTTAAAGGCCTTTTTCGCTTCCTAAGGGAAGGTAAATTATTTAGATTCAGTTTTCTTAGTAAGATCTATTAGGGCTATCGCGATTCGGGAGTATACCTTAATAAATCGTTAATAGAAGTTAGCTAAGCCCAGGAACCCTTATATGTTCTTAATAAACTAAGGTTCTAGCCAGTCGAGTACAGACTTAATTTTAGCAGGCTCTATCTGGAGACCTCCTTCTATAATAATATAGCTTAAGAACGTAACTACGTTCTTATAGAATTCACACTTTTTAAGCTTAACAGGGAGTGCATATTCCCTTAGCTTCTGGAGTACCTTCTTAACGTGTTGTGTATATTCTTTCTCCGTCTTAAAGTAGATTAGGATATCGTTAAGGTAGGCGATATAGAATATATCGAGGTATTCTCTAAGAGCGTTATTAATTAACGCCTAAAACGTTACTGGGGCATTAGTAAGCCTAAAAGGTATTATATAATATTTATAGAGACTAAAACGGGTCCTGAAGGCTGTTTTCTATTCTTCGCCTTCCTTAATTCTTACTCGATAGTAGGCGTTACGAATATTAAGAGCTGTAAAGATCTTTGCGCCTTGAAGGCGATCCTATAGCTTATCGATCCGTAGAAGCGGGTAGACGTTTTTTTAAGTAATGTCGTTAAGCTTACGGTAATCTATATAGAGTCGTAGCTTCCCGTCTTTCTTAGGTATAAATAGGACGCCGTATCCTACTGGTAATTCCGAGGATCTAATGAATTCCTTAGATATATTTTCTTCTATATATTCTCTAAGAGTCTTACTTTCTTTTAGCGAGAGAGAATATAAGGGCCCGAATATTAGGTATATTCTTAGGAGTAATAGGATTTTATAGTCTTATAGCTTATACTTCGGGAGAGTATCTCGGCCCAGTTTTTTCTTAAAGACGTCTTAAAATTCTAGGTACTAAGGCGGGCAACTAATTGGCTCTATACTGCCTAGCTATTTGGCTGATTTTACCTATACTACCTACGTGGTAGGCGTGATTAGGTTATCTTAAATAGCCGGGTGGTTGTATCGGTTAAAGAACAGTCCGTTTTTTTTCTAATTGATCGTAGGGTTATAGCGTTTAAGCTATACTATTCCTAGGACGATATTATATTTCATAATATTGATATCTAAGGTGAGTTATTTAATATACCCATCGATTTTGAGTCGTACTGAGCTTAACTCTTTTTAGATTTATACGAGAACGTCGCTATTGAATCTAATTAAGAAATAAGGATCTTTTTTATTCTTCTGGAAATTCAGGAGTTTATTAGTAATCCGTGAGTGTATATATATTCCGGATACTCCCGAATTAATAAGTATTTGGACCTTAATATCCTTAAGTATCCCGCTTAGGACTATAACTCGTAAATATATAGGTCCCGCGGTATTTATCTAGTATTGTGAGGACGGTTCTTTTAAAATTGGAGAGAGGCGTCCTCGTTTCTCTTCTCCCCTTATTTTTTTGTCTAGTATAGGTAAGATATTAGTTGGTGTCGGTATATTAGGTTATTATAGGCGTACCCGGTATCGTGGAACCTCCTCACTACTTCTTTAGCTATATTAGCTGAGGGGTACTTAGGATTATAGTGTCGTCGGTAGATATAAGGAATATTCCTTATTATATAGGTATCCTTATTCTCGTATAAGTAGTATTTCTATATATACCTCTTAATATCGTTAAGGGTATCGTAAACTTTAGGAGTTAGAACCCCTCGTTATTAGTAGTATAATTGGGTCTCGATGACCTTCTTTTCTTAGTCCCAGAGTCTAATTTCTTTTTTGACGACGATTTCCTACTCCGCTTATTCTCCTTCGTTTAGCGGGGTTTCTTGTTCGGGTTCCGCTATTATAAGCTATTCTTTTTTAGTATCGACTACTTCGATGGCTGAGAAGTTAAGTCTTAGGATATTATCCCCTTAATGAATATATACCTTATTAGTAAAAGGTCGTCCTTAGTTATACCTAGTACGATTATATAATATTATCTTAATAATTCGTGGGTATTCCTTTACTAGTACCTTATCGCTATAGACGTAGTGTTAGTATTAGGCTTTAATCTCGTACTATCCTTTACTATAATTTACTATCTTCTAATATTGGGTCCTTAAGTGAATGTGTGTTTAAGTGACGGCCACTACCTCTAGTTTCCTATTTTTAAAGTAGTAGATAGGCTCGTCCTTATTTTCTTCGCTGTTAGCGTTATTTATTATTATAAGCTGTTTCTCCTCCTTCGGAGGGGTAGTTCGTTTTGCCTTTAGTTTTCCTTCCTTCTAAGGTTTAGTATTATTAAGTTGTGGTTTAGACTACTTACTTCGGTAGTCTCGTACTATATATCCGGGTTTACTATAGTAGAAGTAAAGTCCCTCTTTCTTTCTTCGTTCCCTTTCCTTGTTATTAATTTTCCCTTAATATTTTTTAGGATTCTAAGGGCTTTTCCTTTTCTTATTAGCGCTGTTAAGGTCTATCGGTATAGGCCTATAATAGGGTTATCGATACCTTACCTAATTCGCCTATTACCCTCTCCTTAGCGGTGGGAATAGGGTTCGTTATATTTTTTCCGCCCTAAATTCTCTAATCTTATTATCTAAGGTGGTTATATCGTTAATAAGTCCTTAGAGTGTTATAGGTCTCTCTTAGAGAATATACTTCTCTCTAATTTCTTCCTTAAGTCCTCGATAGAAATAGGAAGTAAGAGAACTATTATCCTAATCTAAGAATACTATAAGGTTTCTAAAGTATAAGGCGTAGTTAGCGACGGTACTGGTTTATTTAACCATTTAGATCTTCCTTTCGGCTTCCTTTTCTTTATTTAATACTCCGCTGTATACCTAGAGTTCCTATCGGAATCTTACGAATGAGCTAAAGATCGCTATTATTTTTTCGGCCTTTTGTTTAACTTCGGGGTTAAGGTAGTCTACGAGGTAGGTTTAAAACTATACGAGGGCTCGGCCTCGTAAGAATGTTAATATATAGAGAATTTTAGTTTCCTTATCTAGGAAATAGGTAGCTTAGAGTCTAAATATAAGCTTAAGTTATATTATAAAGCTCTTAAACTTATCGGGTGCTCCTTCGAAGATATCGGGCTCTTTAACCTTAAAGGTTAGCGCTATATTATCCTTATTATTAGAGTCTTCTTCTAAACTACTTTCTTCGTCTAATTCCTCTTTACTGAGGTCTTCCTTTTTATTTTAAAGGGTAGTATTAGTAGCTGCTGATAAGCTATTTTCTTAATTAAGCGAAAGATAAGAGATATCCTGTACTAGGATATTGGGTGAGGGTGGTTAAGTAATAACTACTCCTTAGGGTTATACTTATTATACTTAGGGTTAAGGTGTTGCTTTAGGTGGCATTAATAGACTTCTATACGTACTATTTACTCGCTGGAAGTAGTAGTTAAAGTATTAGGGCTACTCCTTTACGACTAACTATATAAGGATAGTTAGGGCGCTAAGGGGTAGAACCTAGAGAGGTTAACTGTTACGAGATATGCAGTATATATAAAGCCTGGGGAACTAAGATAACTGGAATAGCTAAGGATAGCTAAGATGTAAGAGCTGGATAAAAGGGTAGGGGTGAGTAGGTAATATGAGTTGACTACGAAGAACTATCTAGGGAGTGACTATGGTTAGAGTCGTATATATAGACTAAGGTGTCTGTTGTGTCTGTTGTGTTTACTTAACAGTCGCAGCAGTCGGACAGATATCAGGTTGCCTTATCAGGCAAGGTTCCGTTTAAACCAATTCCAATTAGTTCACAAGACTCACTAGCCGCCTAACGGCCGTGTTTGTCCTGTTTACCAAGCCGTTGTCAGGCTGTTGTATAACCTAATAAGGCTGGCGTATAATATATTAGGCGTTACTAAGGCTATAAAACTTTTTATTAACGACTTTAATATTAGGAAAGGTAAGGTATATCGTAACTTTAACTACCCCTTTAAAGTAGCTAAGTAAAAAATAGAGTATCTAACGTAGCTATTAGCTACTAAAGATATAAGTTAAACTATACTCATTTTCATTAATTTTAATACTTACTATTTAAATATAAATATCGATTTAGATATTCTATTATTTTATAATAATCGCTTAGAGGCGGAGACTTTACTTTATAAAGGCGAGGAATATAATAAAGCCTATATAACTATTAATATTAAAGGTTATATCTACTTAGTAAATATCTATCTTCTCTTTATAGAAATATATATAGGCTAAGTAGATCGAGTTTATTTATTTATAAAACTTAACGTTTTACTATACTAAAGTAAGGTAGTAGCGTTAATCTTTATCTACGAATATTAAAAACGATTTAAATAGTATAAATAAAAAGGTAATATTAATAAACGTATCCTAAAGAGGTTAATAAGATATTTTATTTTAGTTTATATACTCGAGGTAGCGTATAAAGGTCTTAGAATACTTCTTATTAATATAATTATAAAAGTTAAGATAAAATTAGTGATAGAGCTTATAAACGATAATTTAAACGTAATTAAACTCGGACATTATATTATTTAAAAAAAAGGAGGAGATAAAAAAGAAGGAGTAAAGGATCTCTATATAGTTAGTAATTATAATAAAATTAGAAATATTATAATTAGATAATAAATAAAGTTAATATAAAAGAAGGGTAGTAAAATTATAATAAAGCGTAAAATACTTAGATAATAAGATAGTATAATAGATACTAAAAAGTACGAAGGTAGTAAACGTAATAAACTTAAGAGAGGTAAAAATAAATAAAAGAAACGAGACTATAAATAGACTTAATAAAAACGTTATATAGATTTTATAAATACGAGATATAAAGAAGTAATAAAAATTAATAAATTTAGTAACTCTTAAATTTATTTACTATACTATTACTTTAATTATAATATTAAGAATAATAGATTTTAGATAATCTATTATTTTTTTCTTATTTAAAAATTTTTCTTTTATTTATAAGTATTTAAGGAGTAAATATTAGTTATAATAATATAAGAATAAATATATATCCTCTTTTCTTTAATAGTAGTTAAGTTATATTAAATCCTAATTTTATTAAGATCTTATAGAAGAGCTAAATTTTAGATATAAAGTCTAAGCTAAAATAAAGTAAAGGGAGGATCGGTAAGGTTAAAGTATTAGACTACCTAATAAAGATATAATTTAAAGAATATAAAGAATATTAATTATAATAGAATAGTCGACGCTAGTTTCGTTTATTATTTTTATTTATAAATTCGAATAAATTCTTATTTATACTATTTAATTAAATCCTTTAAGAACTAAGATATTAAGTAATTACGCTTTACTATTTTTTTTAATTAAGTCGTTAAAAAGATTAAGAATTTTTTAGTTAATTATATACTTAAAGTATATAGTTAGCTAAAAAATATATTAAGATATTATCTTTAACGAAGAGTTATTATATAATAATATAATAATTTATTATATACTTAGTAGTTAAGGTTAGAATTATTATATATTTTATAAGTAGAATCTATAATTATTATACTCTTAGTAGGGAAGTTTTATAATTATTACGCTCTTAGTAATAATTATAATTATATAATAAAATAATAATAATATTTAACGAAAGCGATAACTTTTAACTAAGTATATCTCTACGACGATAGTAGATATTTAAAATCGAACTTCGAATCCTAGCTAGTAGACGATTAATACGTTAATTAAAGTATAAAAAGAATAAATTATTCGAATTCTTAAAGTAAAACCTAAGACGAAATTATACTATAGAATTTAATGTTACTTAATACTACTTAGTATACTTAATATTAGTTACCCCTAATTACTACTAATTATACTGATCACCTTCTTTTATATAATCCTTATTATTTATCTTTACGTACTAGGCTTCTTCGCCTATCCTTCTATATCTTCTATAGGTGCGGCCGTCTAACGACCTAACCTGACCTGATCGTAACAGCTGTATTTCGACGTTGTTACGTAGCATAAAACAGCCTTCCGTGCCATCTATTGTACCAGTTGCTGAAATGGTGTAGAAATAATTAGAATAAATCTGACTCATGGACTCGTAGTGAACCTCGAGATCCTTAGAATCATCTTACACTATGTACAAAGAGTCGATCCGGATATACGATTTACCTAGCTTAAAATTTGTTTCTATCGCATCTTAAAATGTTTTTATCAAGCCCCCCAAAGGAATACTTTACATCCTTGACTTTAGATTCGCTACTTTGGTTCGGGGGACCAGCTCCGGATTGCTTCCCCAGCAGTGACTGAGCGCGACATAGTCTATATCGTATTGATGTCCACTTCTAGTGTAGAGTCTTAGACGTAGTTGCGCCTGGGCTTGTATTATGTAAATTAGTCGAGCTGGCACATAGCTTGGACACTTATTCAACCGGAAGAGGGTGCATAAGTTATGCGATTCAGTACATTGGGATATAAATTTCTTTATCAATGCGAACACCCGTTCGTCATTGACGTTTTCATGTAACAGGAAACCTAAAGAAGGGAATCTCGGCCTCCATCAACCACAGCAATTTATGTTAAGGCTACAAACCTTTCTCATTCACATAGTTGCCTTCTAAGAAACGGACAAGTGACCAACGAATGTCGTCCCTAACAATGAAGTGGTTTTTGTCGAATGAGTGTAAAGTTATACCAGTCTCTATGGGTAGCCGTTTTGGGAGTTTTAGGAGTTTTGGTGGCTCAAGTAACGAGGACTTAGGCAATAACTGCTTCGAGGCTTCGAGGGAGAACCAAAAGATGGTACAAAGTGGGCAGCCTTGTCTTGATGAGCTGAACATATTCATTAGAGCATCTTCACCATTGTAGCTGATGGCAGCAGTCTTCAACCGTCTTGGGAATATCTACGCCGACAGATTCCAGCTCAAATGAAAACGGACCGAATTCAGTAGTAGGGGTTCCACTGGGGCTTGGGTCCGATGTACGCGGCTTTTTCCGAAGCCTTTCGCTCCTTACTGGGCTGGGAGAGCTGCGATGGCGGATCCGATGCCTCGTGCTTCTAATGATGTCTGGACTGGTCCGATCGTGAGGACGATCTTGTCTTTGAGATGGAGCATTGCTTTTTACTGTTTCCCTGAAGTGCCAGTGCCCAAAAATTTCTAAGGGTATAGCTGAGCATATCGCGCATACCGACCGTGTAGCCGGTAAATGACGGTGGAACTGTGAGTTGAATAAGAGTGGCATTTGGCTAGGATTAAATAGTTAACTAAACCTCCATGCGAGAATTGTTGAAAGAAAGGCTGATTCAAAAGGAGCCGTGACAATTGGCTGCACTGGGCAGTGTAAAGTAGGCAGTGCGAAGTGGGCAGTGCCACCCTGGCCTACAGGCAAAGTTCAGATTAATTGTAACAGCCCTTGTGGTAGTCGATTATACTACGAATTATCTCCCGCTTAGAGGCTGCGGGATTTAGAGCTATTATTCTGAAGTTCCGGTTTCAAGCATCCCGTAAGGCGATACTGCAGCTTGTAGTAACATTGTAGCAAATTCTATTGTTGTAACGAAATTGCCTTGAATACTCTATAAAGTATATATTAACATCACGTGGTAGGCAGCAGTGCCAAGATGCCGAAGGATTTTTCGTATCGGTTCCACCTCCATGATAGTATATTGTACCATATAGAATTTAGTTCACATTTTAACTATGCTATGTAGCACATGCGACGACATAATTATTAAGCCTTCTGGCTCCCATCAAAGAGCCCTTATAAGATTATATTCTAATGTTTGGAATTTGAAAGCATTATCGCCGGAGTGTAACTTCTGCAGCCTAGTGTATTCTCAGGTCGGCAAGCTTGCGACTTTAGACCTATTCGCTTACTGTCGACGATTATGGGGAGAGAATCTTTATCAAAAAGCACTCGATTTGGCGCCAATTGAGATCTACTTTGTAGATAATCCCAGAGGCAGCAATATCACGTGGAAATGCGAGGTCCATATCTCGAATTTGGAAGGTTACAATAGTGGCCCTACCCATGGTTTAGCAACCGGATGTTTCGGCGGCATATTTGTCGACGCTGGTAAGCTATACACCCTACTTTTCTACTTTTAGTAAATGCCATGCTGACGTTTCTAGAATCTCCGGAAGCTTGTCTCATTCCGGGCCGCCAGGTTGAGCAACAACCATCTGAAGAAATGATGCTGCGTCAAGCCTCGTACTGGTATAATCAATGTAGAGACTCCCATAACCAATGTACTGCCATCGGAAATGGGGCAGTTATACTGCCGACACGGGTGCTAGATGTCTCAACCACGGCCGGTGGTCTACCTTCGCCTTTCGTAACTCATCCAAAGCCAGGGTCCTTTGGAGAGTACGCTGCATTGAGCTATTGCTGGGGAAATGCTCCAACAGTTCTCTTGAAGGAAGATTGTTTACACAAGCTCACGAGTCGGTCTTTGGTATTTCAAGATTTGCCGAGTACCTTTCGGGATGCAATTATATTGACACGAGTTTTGGGGCTACAATATCTCTGGATCGATGCACTATGCATAATTCAAGATTCAGAAAAAGACTGGGAGGAACAATCAGCTCACATGTTCGACATCTTTTCCAGAGCAAGTCTTGTGATCCGAGGGGCAGGTGGACCGAATACTCAGCACGGTCTACTAAATATCTCTGGCAGATCTCAGGCATATCAAGCTGAGCTGAAAATGACCTCATCAATATCGTCTTTAGCAAAATGCTCTATCCGACCGGAATTGTGCAGCAAAGAACCTCTCGACTTTCGCGGCTGGGCTTTTCAAGAGCAATGTCTTGCCAAAAGATCTATCACATTTGGAACCAGCGAGATGAGCTGGGATTGTCGGCGAGCTCATCATAATGAAAGTGGAACTCCTCGGCTAGATTCGTATATGTCAGGTTTCACAATGCCTATTCGACGCTTCCTGGATCCAACCACAGATGATGACACGACCTTGTTCCCGGTGGAATTGAATGGTTCAGCTCAGGTCATCTGGCAGCAACTTGTTAGCCAGTATTGCAAAAGAAGGTTGACTTTGGCGAAAGACAAACTGCCTGCTGTGGCTGGCTTAGCTCAACACTATGCTAAATACTATGTGAACCTTGATGCCGACCAATATCTTGCCGGATTATGGTTGTCTCAGCTTCCGCACACACTTCTGTGGCATATCGGACATATTTCAGGGGTATTCGCGTCACAGCATGAGCTATATCGTGCTCCAACATGGTCATGGGCTTATGTCGATTATGATGACATAGATTGGCTGGGCTTTGACCGTGATGCAGAGACCTTCGCGACGATTGAGCGTGCAGAAATTTCACTTCCGGGCGAAAATACCTATGGCCAAGTCCGAGAGGCCAAACTTAGAATCAAAGCCCCATTAAAGCGAGGATTACTGCTTCCAGACACTCACTACGGCGATTACAATGAGGTTTGGGCCGAAGATGCGATTCAAGAATTTCGAGAACGGATTCCAGGGACGAGAGGTGCACGCCTCGGAAGGATATCCTTCGATCTCGCTGAACCTCGAAATTCTGAAAATGAGCTTCTATACGTCCACTGTCTGAGAATCACGCCGCTAGCGGGCCTCGTCATCGAGCCTTGTGGCGGTGACAGCAGTTGTCAGATATGGCGGCGAGTTGGTGTTGTTGACTTCTTTGACAGTAGTATATGCTGGTGGCAAAACTGCGTGAGCAGCGTCATCACACTGATATGAGCTTGTCTTAGGCGGTTAAGTTTCGCTAGAAGCTTGGCTAGTTATTTGTTTGAAGAATCAACATAACATCCAAAGATATTGTTGCTCCCAACTCCAATTTCCCACTCTTTCATCAGCACCACGCATCACAGCATCACATTGTATAGATCTCTCGATCCTAACCAGTACAGCCTCTGAAAGGATCGCATCGCTCCGCATTTTAGTCCTGCTCTTCGACCAGTTTTAACGGAGACCGTCGATGGGGAATCGCAAGAGAATACTGTGGGCGTGTAGCAATCGCCGCGCTACATTGTGTTTGAGGTGCTAGTCGACCCAGGCCCGGCCAGGTCTGCGCGCCTCGATTGGGTCATTGCAACTCGAAGAAGGTTGATATGGCTGTCGAACGTGGCCACAGCAGCATTGCGGCGTGCAGGCTCAGTACAGCGAGCCAGTTGCATCGCTAGGTCTGCTTGGGTGGAAGGACACAGCATCTCCCAGACTGTGCACAAAAGTTGAGATGAAAAAATTGCGTTTACTGCCATAACAACGAGTCAATATGTATCGTGCGAAATTTTTCGATAAGACCAGCACCAGCCTGTGCCCAGTGTGTGTGCTAACGAAGCTTCCTCTGACTAGACTGCGGATCAGCCGGCTAATTTCAGTAGTGGGTCAGCTGGGCCTAACCGTCAATCATACATCTCACGTTCAATGTACTATAATTGCCTCCGAGTTGATCTTGCCTTCAAGACTGCAGTCACTGGTGTTCAATAAAACGTTTCGAGTGCTTGCCACGACCGTTGCTTTTAAATGTAGGCACCTATCATACCCGATACTCCACAGTTTGAGGGAGATTCGGTAAGTAAGGGCAGCCTAATAGGGCAAATGCCGCTTTCATGTCTTGCCCATGCATACATGCTGGAAGGGATCTGCTGATTTATTACCCGAGCTTTTTTCAAGACCCGTACGGTATTAGGAATACCCTGATAAAATTTGCTTGTTTGTGATTCGTAGGTAGAGTATTTAGACTGAATTCAAATTTAGGACAGCGTGGTCTACTTATATCCCTAGCTTATCGTGGGAGTTACTTTCTAATGTGTGTGCAAAGGAGAGGGCGAATTCGGGAACAACTGTACCTTCACTTCGTGATTATATAGATACGAGATTTCTTATGTCTATCCCATAGCTTCTGTATTCACTCTAACTTATATTGACACCCCCTATACTCGTACCGTTTGCACTAACCACCTGTCACATGAGGAATCCAACCCGTGAGATTCTACTTGTACTACTACCAGTCCCGTGGAGGCAAGCCTCATAACACACAAGCACTCCTATTAATGACCATACGTACCACTCTGCACTAAATCCTCCTCCATCTTATCGTAATACGCATTTCTCACCTTTGTATGATCCATTAGAGACTTTATATCCATTTTCGTCGCCCAGGTCCCTCCCAGCATGAACGCTGCAACATCATTCCCTGGTGGCGGCGGGTCACGATAGATGACTTCCTGTCCACTGCACTCCGCAGCCTGACCGGTAATCGATTGATCAGCCAAGAATCCATCAATGGCCTTTACAACTGTTGACGTCGGCGTGATCATATCGGAAGGCATAGCGTCGAGCCAAGCCTGAGGCATCAAACGTGTTGGGACGACGCCTGGGCAAACGCAATTGACAGAGATGGGTTCGTTGGCTGACTTGAGGTGCTGAGCCATGGAGCGCGCAAGGCCGACGACCTGTTTTCATCTCGTGTTAGCATCTGCATCTATTCCATTCTAGACCTTCCCTTCGTCAATGTGTACTTGGGAAGAAAGTCGTAGTACTCACACCATGCTTCGCCATCCCATAGAGCGGAATTTGCCCACTGGGATACAACCCCGCTGCACTCGCCGTCATGACCAAATATCCCCCTCCCTCTTTATTCTTCCTAAAGAAATGTAACGCCAAATAACTCGAATAAATCACTCCCGTCGCACAAACATCCATTACCAACGTATTCGGCTTAGGCGGCCCTCCTGTCCCTTCCACCTCCTCTTCCTGCGCATAGAAATCACCCTTACCGCCAATCCCGGCATTTGCGAAGACGAAGTTGATCCGTCCCCATTTCTTATATGTGGCGGCGAAGGCGGTGACTTGTTCGTCGTAATTGACGACGTTTGTTTTTACGAAGAGGACTTGTGAGCCGAGGCGCGAGGCAACGGATTCGCCAAGGGTAACGTCGAAGTCGGCGATGGCGATGTTCCAGCCCTTTGACACTAGGTTTTCAACGACGTCGAGACCCATGCCGGATGCTAAGTGGTGGTTAGTAGAGTGTGTGCGTAGTATGGACCCGGGATGGGCGAACCACCGCCGGTAACCAGGCCGACTTTCGCTTGGGAGATTGAACCCATGATTGAAGCTCTGCAGCAACCAGTGATAGATATCGTTATTTTGTTTTGGACGGTCTACTACTTTTGCTGATTTGAGACTGTGAAGGAATTGGGACAATTAATCCCTACAGTGCGCAATTTGGGTGGCAGTTTGAATATATATTCATGCTTCAGACGCACCGACCTCAACCAAACTAAAGCCCAGACACAAAGTCAGCCACAGAGTGGACTGAAGGTTTGGACTCAGCCGCTCACGAGCCGAGGGAGTTTCGTACTTCGTAAAAGTGTTGTAGAGAACGGCTCGGATATCTGACTTGTGGCCCGGGAACTTTATCCCATGTTGTTGTGTCGCGGGGTAGAAACCAACTCGAGTGGATCCGTGGCGCACCTTGGAAAGACAAAGTTTCGATTCATCACGTTAGATCAAGTACCGTAACATTCGGGAAAAACATCTTACGTACCACTTTTCAGTTCCCAATTATTCACCCTTGGATGTGGTCAGTGACTTATGAACAGTAACCTTTGTTTAGTGTGTCATATTCAACCACCATTTTTAGTCACTTCAAAATCCCACATGACTTTACAGGAATGTTACTTAGTGAACAGTCATACAAAGTGAGTCTTGCACAAGCGTCAATCGGGTACAACTCAAAGGATAACTAGAAAATCGTGTAACCTCACAGAGGAATTGAATCCTTATACTTGTGTGCATACTCTAGTGAAGCCAAATTCTGGTCACTTTGCCAAGGCCAGTAACAAAATGCCTCGCAATATGGTCAGTATCAAGTGCAGACGCTCTTGAGTGCTACAAGGTACACAGCTGGAATATCTCGCAAACAACGTTCGGCCTGCACTCGGAAGTCGAGACAGGCACCATTTTTCAATTTCTGTGCCTTTGGTTAGGATCGCGGTGGAATGAGCATTTAGCTCGAGGTGAATCTTTTTCAGATGTTCTGAGGAGTTTCGAACCGGTCGCCCCTGCATCATGCGTATCATTGAGTATGGAACGACCTAGAGAAAGATGCTGATAGCATCGTTGCATCCTTTTGTGCAGCTCGTGCGTCTCAGGACTCTCGTCTCCTTGAGATTTACTCTGAACATAAACCAGATATCATGAAAATGCTCAGATTGTTCTTCCATAATTACTATCAGTCCTTTACTTTACTGATGGTCATATAGGGACAAGGCTCACCCGAGCGACAAATGGAGGTTATAGATAAGAACCTGCAGAGCTCGTACCACCTCGATCAAGAGCTCTTTGAGCTCGGTTGTGTCCACTCATCCACTAGATCATCTTTTTGGTAAAGGCGAATCTGTGAAGGAAAGCAGTTTCGAGGTCTGGGAGTTGGTGGAGAGTTTGTTGTACTGGAGATTGGGAAAGCGTTGAGTCCTCTCCAATAATCTGAAGTACGAAGAAGACAACATGATTTTACCATTTCTTCTTCGCCCAGTTCTGAACGATATTCGTAATAGACGACTTGCCAGAACCGCAGGTTTACCTCCGATACCCAAAATCCCTTCACCGTTCCCTGCTTTGTGCTCAGTAACGTTCTTATCTGTACCTCTATGGTCTCGGGCTCCGGTAGCATCGATACTGCCTCTCCTCACTATCTTGGACAAGACTCCCGTCCCGGTTCCACCGCTACAGTCACCTCTGTCACTGATTATCAATGCCCTTGCGAATTTTGATTTCTAAACCTAAGCGTGAACGAACTTTCTGCGTCTGACGCCCGCTTCCAACCGGCTGGTCAACGTCTTCTCAGCATCGATCGACCACTACACGCCAATAGATCTAGATACCTCGTCGAGACCATTACTGACAGTTCTGCGAGGCATCAGCGACGAAGATCATGGCAACATCGATCAGACCTAAAACAATATCTCCTACCCTCCAACTCAGAAAGAGACCAACCACTTGGAAAATCAACCTCTCTGGCGTCCAACTTCTCCACCCGACAACGTCTCCACGGCTCACAAAACTCCTGGAGGCAGTTTCATGACTACAGTCTCAGCCGTTCAACAGGAACGCCAGCGAATGTGTTACGCATGTGGTTACGGCTACCCAGCTAGATACTTGATGAGAAATAATATCCTCGTACATCCAAGTGCCACGCAACTTCAGTCAAATGAAGCAAGGCCATCGCAGATACCGATCAATCCGATAACACGGCAGAGACTAAATCGGGAGGCTCTAAGCAACGGAGCACGTCGTGTTCAATTATAATATTCAACCGGCAAGGTACCTGCAAAAAATATCGATGTCGCCTATCCTCGAAAAACTCCTAAGCAGACGCTGCCACCTGCTCTGGCATACGCAAATCCAACCCCTTCATATCACCAGCTGCTCTCCATTCACGCACCAACTTGAAAAACGCAGGGCTGCCTGCACCATAAGTCGCGGATCTCGCAGTAACAATATTCCCCTCCATACCCTCATTGTTATAATATCCAGGTGTACACTCCTTGAGGAATGTCTCACGTAGACGGGCTAGCGAGACGATTGTCTCCGTCCATTCCTCTTCAGCCTCCTTTGTCGGCTCAACGGTCTGTACACCTCGCTTGACGGCCTCGGATATCACGTATGCGATGTGTTTCGCCTGCTCGCCAGTCACATGGAGGAAATTCGGGGAGAGCGCGGCTTGCACGATGGAGATGAGGAAGCAATTAGGGAAATCGCGGGTAGTCCAGCCGTGCAGGGTCTTGGCTCCCTCACGCCACTTCTCGTCGAAAGTGATGCCGTTGCGGCCATAAATGTTCATATTCGTCTTGTGTGAGAATTCTGTTGCGAGCTCGAAGCCAGTAGCCCAGATGATGCAGTCAACCTCGAATTCTTGGCCGTTAGCAACAACACCGTTCTCAGTAATGTCCTCGACGCCCTTGCCCTTTGTGTCAACAAGCTTCACGTTGGGCTTGTTGAAGGTTTGGAGGTAGAAGTCGTGGAAGCAGGGGCGTTTGCACAGCTGGTTGTAGTAGGGCTTGAGTGATTCGGCTGTTTCAGGATCCCTAACTATGGCAGAGGCGCGGGCACGAACCTGCTCCATCTTCTCGAAGTCAGCGATCTGGCGATCTGCAGCGGCTTGTACAGGGTCAGCATTGGGTTTTGACCTGGCCAATAGCTTATGTAAGATGTCAGTCCAGCCATCATTGACGTAGTCGACGGGCTCGATGCCACCATTGACGATCTTGTCGAAGTTCTCCATACGCTCAAGTTGCCAGCCGGGCTTCAGGGATGCTGCCCATTTGGGATCGGTGGGCGTGTTGCCGCGCACATCGATGGACGAGGGCGTACGCTGGAAGACGTAGACTTGCTTGGCGTGGTTGCCGAGATGAGGGACGATTTGGACAGCTGTTGCGCCGGTGCCAATGATGGCAACGCGCTTGTCCGCAAGGCCAGTGAGGCCACCTAGATTGTCACCCTTGGTATAGTCATAATCCCAGCGAGCGGAGTGGAAAGAGTGGCCCTTGAATCTCTCGATCGGCAGACCTGGTAGCTTAGGTCGATGCAGTGGACCAGCCGCTGGCACGACAAATTGAGAGGTGATAGTGTCGCCACGGTTGGTCTTGGTGACCCAACTCTTCTTAGGTTCGTCCCAGGTTATCGAGTTGACTTCTGTTTGGAACAGCGCTCTCTCATAGAGATTATACTTCTTTCCGATCATCTCGGAGTGGTGAAGCAACTCTTTTGAGTGGGCATACTTCTCCGTCGGCATGTAGTTGAGCTCCTCCAACAGCGGCATATATATGTATGACTCAATGTCACATTGTGCTCCTGGATATCTGTTCCAGTACCTGAGTTCATTTAGTGGTTGTTATGTAAAGTTTCGACATTGGACTTACCATGTGCCACCGAAATCTCCTGCCTTTTCAATGATTTTGATATTAGTGATGCCAGCCTCGATCAATCGGACTGAGACCAGTTGTGCACCGTAGCCTCCACCAATGACAACTGCTTGAACAGTCTCCACAACGGCATCTCTTGTGAAACCTGGCTCAACCCACGGGTCGATCAGGTACTTGCTTAGATGACCATCAGCAAATCGATACTGTGCCAGACCCTTGCCCATCGCCAACCGCCTGTCTCGCTCAGCAAGATATTTCTCTCTAAGCGCAACAGGGTCAAATGCGAGAGCTTCTGGCTCCTTGACCTCCTCGATCTTAGCATCAAGGTACGCCTTCTCGGGTTTCGGCCCAAGGAGGTCGACCTTTGCTAGGATTTCAGGATCAGCAGCCGCCATGTCTGTAGATTGATCTGATGATAAAGATGGATTTGAAAGGTGACACAGGATTCCCTGTGCTTTTCTGTTTGTGTTCGCCGTTGTGACCTTGGCCGAAGGCAGCTTACACATTGATTGAGCCCTGACTATGTAGAAGGCTGTGTATGTGTATCTTCAGATGGGAAGCCTTTCGTGTCAGGGGTTGCGAGTCAATACATACGAGTAAACTCTTATTTTCCCTAGCAGGAGATATCTTTCGTGGAATAATACGATATGACTACGCGGCACGGAGCCGCGGCATGATTTTTCTTGACTCGGCAGGAATCCATCTCGGCAGTATGAAGGATTGGAGCATCGCAAGTAGGAGGACCTAGACGCGCCGAGACAAGCTCATTGGATATTTCGGAGGCCTTTCGAATGTACCCCGCGTTTACCCACGATGCCCCTGTCCAGTGCCCGCCCACTTGATCCTATCATGTGGACAGAGTAGAAAGGCACAGTGAGAGTCGCTGACTGTCAAGTAGAGGTAGATGCCGAGGTTGTAGGCCTTAAATGTTTTCGGCGGCCTTGCTTGCGTCGCGAGATCCACTGACTTGAAAATAAAAAAGGTAATCAATGGGCATCCTTGCATAGTTTGTGCATCCGGAACGGATATGTTGACAATGCATTCACGATCCTTTTCGTAAAGTGTTGCAAGATAAGAGGATATTTTCTTGAAAGTCAAGCCAAGACGAGTAAAATCCGCGTCGATCTCGTCGCTCAGCCGGGCTTAAGGTCTGGCTTTACTCCGGCTCACCGTCACGTGGGTGAGCCTCAGCCGAGTCTCACTTGTCGAGATCTACTCTAGTAGTAGCCGTCGTACTGTACCCCGAGCGGGGAACTAACGCCGCTAGGTAGCGACCTCTTAGACCTCTTTTACGAAAGTTACTCTCCTTACCGGCCAAAAACGGTTTATCACTGCGCTGCATTTTACCTGTCTACTGGTTATCACGCAGGCACATCTAAGTGGACCTCTGTCTAATGCATCGCTTTTTTCTAACCTACAACCACAGCAACTGACCAACCCCTCCAGTGCTTTAATCCACCACAACGCATCGTAATGCCCTACTATCACGATATCATGATGTCCTAGGCCATTGATGCCTTCCTTACTCGCCAATATCCTAGGATTCGCAAATGCGTAGCCGATTTCTCGATTACTGTGTCTAAATTGAGTCACCAACTAAGAGAGTAGTATTCTCGACGCACCGCGCGCGTCTAGTAGTAACTACTGTTCTCAGAGTTTAGAGGAGAGCTTATATAATAGATACCACGGTTGGAGGCTGGAGGAAACGCTGATAACCATGCGCGCGAGAGGCCGTCCTCGATTACGAATAGCCTATCTACGGTTAGAACAGAGTAGATATATCGCTTTATTAAGCCATATCCTGATATCGAGACTAAGATAGGCTAAAAGCTCAATCGTGGGAGAGCTTAGGTATCAGTAATGGATAGCATTCAAACGTTCTTTTCCTAGTTATAGTCCCTTATGTCGCAGTTCAACGTTGAGTCCCGCAATATATGGAATATGGAGGGAGACAGGCTTTTGCCCATGGCGTTTATACTAATCAGTGTATAGTTAGGACGTCTTCCACTCCTAGATCCTACGTCCAATGGCCCAAAAAATCGTGAATAGGTGTCAATCAATAAGTCAATTAGTGCGGTGAGTTGAAAAACACGCAATACCATTATCTTTGAGGGACACAGTCTATAGATGACTTAGTTTACGATCGATTATATACCAGACACCCTCTATACTACTTCTAATAAGGGCTGGACCTCTAATGCGTTGAATTAGACTGACTACAGTAAGTCTTCCTTCCAGAGACGTACGATAATAGTGAATACCGTATTTTAATCCTGGATGGCCATAAGAGTTGTATACCACTGAGCCTATAGGAATGCTACCAGAATAAGGTCATCCTATTTTTCTTACTACATACCAGTTATATACTCCAACCACTCGACGATATAGATCGTAGCTAGCCTCACGCCAGCCTACTCACGGATCCTGGCAGCGACACGATTCGTCATGTACTTCGTGATATTTCCAATGAAGCAACACGCGATGATGGCGCACACACCAAAGGGAATACTGGTGATCCAGACCCACTTCAACGACTCTGCGTAGCCCCATCGATGTCCAATTGTTGCACCCTCGATAACTGCTGCTGTAACGCCTGGCACTGAAGTAATTTTCGCAGGTGCAGTGAGGAAAGTTACGACGAAGAGTTCGGCCGACTCGAGTGGTAGTCCGGCCGCTATAGCGTATTGACCAACGTAGGCGGGTAGATTGTGTGTAAGCTTGTTAACAAAGACGTTGTAGTAGACGGCGTAACCAATCGAACCTCCAACGGCGCGGATGGTCAAGGACAGTGCAACACACGTCGCGATTGTAGTGTCAGTAGTAACGGTCACCGCAACTGTCGCAGCCGGAACAAGCACGGCGCCAACACCAAGACCAGCCAGAGATCCGAGCACAACAGTCATGGCTTCACGGTCTGGTGTTACAGCGGCCAAGGAACCGCCGAATGCAGCTGGTTATGGGTCAGTTATTGTACTCTCAACGTGGATTCGGAGGACTCACTCATGATTACACATCCAGCCAGGAGAATCTCGCGATTATGGCCCTTGAACCACGAAAGAGCCGCGTTGGCAAAGACTGCACCAAAGGTAGTGGCAAGACCTGGTGCCAGACCTCGCAGGCCGACTTTCACCGGATCAGGATCGAAAACAGCCTGGAACACGATGGGGAAGAAATTGAGAAGCGCATAAAAGTTCATGCCTGTTGACACCGTTAGTTCGAACGTAGCATCATAGTTTGTTGACACCAACCTGCAATGAAGGCGATTCCGTAAGCCATGGCGACGATTCGTTGTCCGCTGAACATCTCATGAGGAACCATAGGTTCCTTGCACCATTTCCATTCCCACATGACGAAGAAAATGAGCAGTGTAGCGCCGATAAGAAGTTGGGCAAGAACATAGGCACTCTTCCAAGGATGCGAGTAGCCACCAGCTTGCAACGCGACCAGCCTGACACGAATTAGATACGCCACACATGTGAATGTCAAGACCTTACAGAAGAGTGAGACCAATGATCGAGGTAGAGCCACCAATATAGTCGATCTTCTTGAGGACAGACTTCATTTGTTCACCTTTCACCCGGGTTTGCGACATTGGGAAGTAGACAAGAAGGGTCAGAACCCAAAAGAGACCATTCCAGATCCTATACCGAGTCAGTCATACTCAACCACAGTTAAATGGTATACTCACACGCAGATCCAGATGCCCCAGCGCCAGGTATGATAGGTCGACAGAAGTTGCGCATAGAGCAGATATGGACAAAATGGCAGGATAGAGAAGGTGACAACGGCCAAGTATAGACCTCGCTGCTTCACGGGCACAAGCTCAGAAGTTCTAGTCTGGATTAGCAATGGTTCTGCGTGGCAGGTAGCTCACTTACCCAGCAAGAGCGGTCAGCTCTCCAATGGCCGCACCAGCACCGGCGAAGCCCATCCCAACAATACCTGGGCCGAGGTTCTTAGCAGTAGCCAAAATGATACAGCCCATAATGAGGGACAAGCCACCGCCGAGTGTGATATTGCGCCTGCCAAACAGATCTTGCATGTAACCGCAAAACGGTGCCACAGCCGACAAGACTAGGGCGTAGCAAACAGCTAGCCATGCCTGTGCTTCGACACCACCAATGTCAGCAGAAATGAAGGATAGTGAACCTCCCACGAAGTACAGTGGGATTTGCGAGCCGACATAAAGGCCGGAAAGACCGACAGTCGCAATGATAGACTTGAATGTCCAGACGGTGGCAGTCTGTTCCTCTTGACTTTCAACACTGCTTGAAGAGTCTGGGTTTCTGACGACTACGCCCTCAACAGCGTCATGCTTCTCATTGTGTATATGCTCGCGATGCTCAGTGCTGTGTCGCACTGCTTCAGCATGTTGTAGCTTCTCGTGTTCGAGGTGATTAGTGTTCTCTGGAGGGATGACACTCATGTTGATGGTGTTGGCCTCGCAGCCCGTATAATGATGTACTCGACTTCAGTTTTCAGAAGGGCAAACAGCGGCTATCGTCCCAGATATGTACCTCAAGTCCAAACCTCCTTGTGGTGCTGCCACCCCACCCGCGAGAAACCCATCCTCGGATAGTTTCGCTTCTAAGGTTTGCTGTGGAGTTTAATTGGCACATCTTGGGGTAACTAGCGCGACGCTACCCCGACATTTGAGTGGCGCAGGCCCAGGTGCTGGCGGGGCTTCGACTTTCCAAGATGTGTTGTAATTGGGCCTGAAGCCTGTCCAATGACCCACTTCAAGCATGCTCGAGTCAGTTCAATCCCTAGATGGACAGCCCAGCGAATGACCATTGTTCGATTCAAGCAGTTGTCTCTCCGCCCTGACACGTGCAGCCGCAGCCCATCCGAAAAGGAATATGTCAAAAACTAGGCTCGTCTAGATTCCACCAAGAGCCAGACGACTGGATCTGTCGGACTCCATGCTCGTCAAGCCTTTCGCAATCTCACTTTGCCTCGGTTCCATTGTCGGTTGCGAGCCGCGGGTAGTATGCACGAGTGCGTTTCTGGGTGGCGTGACGCAGCCCTCAGGCTCTGGATCGCGCTGTGACAATCGAGGTGCGTCTTGAATTGGAAGCTCGTAACATCTAGATCGGTTGCTCGTAAATCACCAGCTGGTGACCCGCTGCCTGGTGGCCCTGTGGGTGGAATACTTATCAGATTCCCAACGGGCATGATCTCCTGTACTTTGGTAGGTCGCCCGCATGCGTGATCGCGCTTCATGACGCGCATTGGTATGACAATGATAATCTGACTCCTAAGTCTTGACTCGGTGCCAACGCACATTGCCGCTGCAAGACTAGTCTCCCCTAACGTGAAGAGTGTGTAGGCAGGTTCACGAAACTAGACAGTAATGGGAGACGTTGCAAAGCTCATCACAGATTAGAAGGAATTCTCTATCCTATTACTGGTCCGTAGATGAGCACCTGCAACCATTCTCCTTAAAAACTCCCAGAACTCCAGTGATTGACTTTGCAGTCCGGTAATGCGCGCTCTGGAAGTATCCTAGGCCGGATGATGGTATTGGACTACTGAGCTCTGCCAGATGCCGCGCCATCAGATGCCTAGCGGCGATGACAAGTGGGCAAGGACCACCCTATCATCCTCGATCCATGCCTCTCTGCGGACTACTATGACCCAGCTTAACCACATCCTCCGCAGTGTAAAGATCCCCATTTCTGATCTCATACTTCGCAGATTATGTGTGGGTACATTGTTTTGGAACTGTATTACCATCAGCTTGACCGCGAATTATCTCAGGCTGCACTTACCATGAAGTCGAGTTTACCAAATGTCCTGTCATTTGTCTTAAAAAGCCGGGAGTAACCCAAGACCAATGTCACCAAAGCCAAATCTGCCCAGAGAGTGTCGTCTTGCCCTTAGTATTCCATGCTCCAGGAGATATCAGCTGAGGCTGTAAGAGGCCACCACAGATAATGTCGCTAACTTAGTAGGTATTTCTGGCTAGCACAACAGTCTGTGTCCGAAGCCGGGTCGATCCAATCTCAGCAACGAGTGTGTAAATGATTGCACCAACTGACGTGGCATATGCACCGAGCCAGACAATGCAGAGCAGCGATTGTACCCATACCAAAGGCTTCGTCTTGGCAAGAGCCAGAAGGCCGAAGATCCAAAGAGCGATGACGAGGAGAGAAACTCCTCACAGCCATGTTGTGTGATTTCCGAAGCGATAAATGTACACCCACGATATGACTGTTCCAAGAAATGCAATGCCGGTCCCGCCGAAGGAAATACTATAAGCAGCACCCGCACTGACGCCAGTCAGCTGAAAGACGTACAATTTACTTTAGCAGAGAGCGCTATCGTATGTGATTTGAGAGAGAAAGCCCGTGCAAGCAATTTCGGTGCGGGACGGTTAGTGCCTCGAAAGATATCTCACAGCTGCAGGTCTCGACGTTGCTCCAGCTCCAAATTATTGGTGTGAACCATCATCGCAATCGTTGAGTCAACCTCGTGATGGCGCTCGTCCTCGGTCAGACGTTCAAGAGATGTCTTTGCTGCTTCAAGCCTGTCGGTCCGCGCGAAATACCATGGAGACTCTGGCGCGAGCCAAGCTACAATGAAGAGTGGTATAGGCTAGATTCATTTAATTCGAAGGGGATAAGGTAGCTCCATGGTGTTGGGTAGTTCACAAGCCATTTCAAGAGATGAATTGACCAATGCACCAGCAAAGGTCGACTTAGGTCGTGAGATAGCCTCGAATCGCCAATGGTGTTACCTCAGCCGCACAAGACAGACCAGTGGTTGCGAAAACGCCCCAAGGAATATCTATAACAAGCCAGATTAGTGCGCATCATTGCATGATGCGGGAGAGTGCCATGATATCGTTCGTGCTCAGTCAGACCGTTAGCGAAGAAAAGAAAGAAGCAAGACTTGGTGTACAAGAATTGATCAACGAGCAAGACCTCGATTGTCGAGGGGAAGAACACAATGAAGATAAACGCAATCAACCAGAAGAGAGAGAAAAACTACCACCTGGTGATGACTCTATTTAGCTGTGGTTATTCTCAGAATCGGAGAGTCTGGACTCCATCTCCGTATTTCTCGTGGATAGAAGAAAGAGGCTGATCAGGCACAAGCAAGACTCAAAAACAGAGCGTAATCAAGCAGATTATGTAGCCTCTCAATGAAGTTCTCGAGAAATAATTCAACATGCTGATTAACTATCGAATGCTGCTTCTCCTGTTGTTCGGCTAGATGTTCTGGTAAAGGAGACTCGAGGCATAAGCCCCCCACATCTGACCCGTTGTGAACAGAACTCCCATACCGAAAGAGCCACAAACCCCCTAAGCTCCATGCCAAGCCAAAAGTGCCTAATAGCAGTAGTTGAACCTGGCAAGCTTAGCAAGTATACTTGAACAGTATCAACAGGGCTACTAAAGGATAGCACAACCGTTCATTTCGATGTTCCCATAATAGTGCGGCACACGTCCAGGTAGCTCCAACTGCGCTGGAAGAACTGAAAGACTCGAAGATAAGCTGGAGACGTTTAATCTTGTCTACTGCTTTGACACAAACGACAAGAAGCGCCACTAGTGCCACCACGAAGATCTTATGCTCAGTGAAAACGCGAAGACTAAGGAGATTCCCGGTGATGTGGCATGAAATAGTTCAGCACTTGAGCAGATAGTACAAGGAGGACTCACGAGATCAACACCGTAGCGAGCGCTGCTGCTGAAACAACCATCACGCCGTCCGAAAAGCGAGTACTGCCACACTGTTCGAACAGATTGATCTCCCATCGAGGATTAAGTATCGTGATCCATACTTTAGCAGTTGCGATCACCACGTCTAGAGGGTGTCGATGCTAAAATGAGGCCAACGAAAACGGATAGTGACCAACGGAATGCTTTACCTTGTTAGGATATGCCTCTATGTTTGGTCGATCTTGCGTACCGCGTTTCGGGTGAAGGAACTAAATCACCCATCCATATGTTGCCCAGTCTCTAGCTCAGCCTTCACTAGATTGTAGAATGCAAAGGCTAGCTATAGATATTGCAAACCCAGTGCTTTGGTTATCTCAATAGCATCCCATGAATTTTAGGGCAACTCAGCGGATGAGAATCCATTCAGGAGTCGCTGTAGGATTCCTGTGGTCAGAGTAATAAAGGTAGAGTTCTCTCCTTAGCAGTGGCTTGATGCGGCGTATTTACCATTAGATACTTCTCCTTCTGTCAGGATCAGCCTCGGATTAGTACTTGTCAAATTGAGAAGACGTTTCGGCTACCATGATCAGGCAAATCTTTGAACGGTACTGTAATGATCGTGCATCACGTGGGGAACTAGGCTAACCGTTGTAGGCTTGGTTCCGACCTTGGTTATACTTTGCTTGCGCGTCTACCCAGCATCATAAAATGCCTCAAACTTTGACCGAGTTATTGGATCTGACACGAGCATACTCATTCCAGGATGCTTGCTGGCGCCGACACTGCGACGAAGAATAAAGCAATGGCGAATAACATCAGGACAGCGTAGCATTGGGCCGAGAGATTGAGGTCTACGGAATCGGATTGTATCCTTGCCTACCCTGTGGATAACGATACAACGCTTAAGGAAAGACAAGGTCGGACGGATCTCTCATGTGATTCATATGGAAGATTCGTCGGTTCGGTTCTTGGCAATTCCCGAAATGGTAAGGTCAATTCTCCATACGATTCGTATGGGGATTCGATCGGTATGTTCTCGAACTTAACCTTCCTGGAATCCGTGACAGTCTGCAATCTCTTTCCTGCGTTCTACCTGTTCCTCCTATTGATCGATGTTCAGTAACAGTTGTAACTGTGAATAACATCGTGGCACGGGCCCGGAGTGCAAGATATCTTGGTGTCGCCTAGCGCGTGGCAATCGGATTGCCACTTACCGTTCTGATACAGTTGGAGTTGGTTAGTACCACAGCCATGGACCTGGTAATTCTGATGATCATGGTCGATGCCAAAAGGGGTGTCACACGGATTGTCTTGCGGATATCGGTTGATATATGCAGTCTGAGCTTTGCAAGTTCCTGCCCAAGCATCCGCTGTACACTGATCGACGCCATCAATCCACGCGACATTGTAATTTGTACCATCGTCACTTTTCCTATGGCCCAACGCTATTGTTGCAGTGACAAGCGCAACATCCGCGGCGAGCAGTCCGCCTAGTACCTTAGTGAATATCATCTAGCTGCCAAATTTTCTGTTGACTGTTAAAGAGCTGAAGCATCGGGTGTGGTTGACTAGAAACTCACTTGTTCTTCGTGTGAGAGGTTTCTTCACAACGTTGTCGATACGAGGACTGATGTCGAGCGACAATTCATGGGGCGTCTGTCCAGTCAATAAGTAAATCCACACAATCCAGTAGAGAGACCGTCAGCCAGGGTTTACTTGACACATGATGTTATCAACTTGGAGCAGCTCAGTTACCACCCAATTACAGTCAGTGTAATCTACACTGCAAATCTCGGAGGCTAACCGCATTTGGTACTGAGCCCAACCAAAAACGGCAATTAACCTATCAGATTTCCTCTTACATATCCATACGACTTCATAAGCAGAGAAAGAAGTGCCATATGCAGACATCGGTCGTCTGGCCCGGTATAGTAAGTACACAGTCTGTGCACGACGCGATTACATTATTGTTGATAATGATGACACAAAAGTATGAAATCTGGCAAGGAATGGTATTGAATCTGACTAAGAATCTATGTACAACTGCGCTGCTTTAATACAAGCCCGACGCCAAATAACACATAATTTACACATGTGTTAGTTAGAGTTGTGCTTACATCTCGATGCTTGTTGTGTAACAATCTTTGATCAATCCCAGATTACAATGGGCCTACTACGACAAAACATAAGAAATTGCCCCTTCAGGAAGTGGCTTGTTGCCGAAGCACGTTCCCCAAATTTTAATGTGAGAAATTGTCAGCGCAGATAGCGCAGCCTGCACAAAGTCGATCAATTTCTTGTGCTTTGAAACACTATATAAGAAGGAAACACCCTGAGCTCCTCGATTAAGATGCCGACTTCATTCGGAGGCACACATTTTGGCAGCAGCTGCGCCAACGAAACAAGAACTAGTATCACATCTCTCCTTCCCCACCATGTTAGTGCAACTGGGCATACTCAGCCTTCTAGCAGTCACAATCCTAGCTAATGACGTTCAACACGGCTGCGTAAGCACAAGCCCACAACAAAATGACATTGTGGTCCAGGTCAATTTCTACTATGATCAAGCCGGCACGCAGTATGCAGGCCACGTGGTGTTCTGCGGCGACTCAACAGAAAAAACCTTCACCAACTTCCCAGGACGGTATGCCACGAGCTTTGCAGCGATCGTTAAATGTTCAACTGGTTGGGACAAAGAGAAGGGATGTGAGTGCGCATTTGGTCCAAACAGTGGCTACAACAAGTACATCAGCGCGACGAACGGGGGTCACTCAGGAATTGAAAACATCGGATACGCTAGTGTCTATGGCTGTAGTTGGCCTGGTTGGTTTTAACGGATGATGACCTCAATCAAAGTTTATCAGCATGTGATCGGGGGATGTTGTAGCGCGGGCTTAAGGGTACAATCTTGACCATACCTTAATGAAAGTTGATAAAATCTGCAGGAACTAGTGCGTGGGAAGTCATGCTATGCAATAGAACATGCTTCATGATCAGGTGACATTACTGGGGAAGGAAGGATGCTTGTACTCAGAATTACGCAAAGTTTTCGTACGCTCAAATGCAATATATCATTCTGTTGATTTGTGCAATCATCGCCCAACCAATGTTCAAGAGCATTTTTCCGGAATTTCGACCTTCAGTCTATCGGCCAGTCAACTATCGCGATTAAAGGGAGATTTCATTGAGCGAGGGAGGGCGTGGTGTCTGTGTTAGTCTCTCTGTTACAATGGCAGATCGATTATCAGATGAACGATCGTGAGGTTTGGCTTCCAGGACATAGCATATCCGTCGAGCGATTGCCCGCATGGTCGTCCTTGTGTCAATCGTCCCTCGAGAGAGTACGGGAGGTCCCCTAGCGAGGGTCTGCAGTCTGCCTCGATGGTCGGAGACGATTTGCTCATTGAGGACATTCGATAGGAAACGTTGCACTGTCTCAGGTGGCTCGCGCCCACGGTCACGTTTGTCGCTCTTAATGGCCCCGATTCTGCCAGATATCGGGCCTGTGGTTCAATAGGGCTGATTCAGTGCCTTGCCAAGCCTGTGGCAATGCCCGACTTTATTTGCATCATGTATCTCCTGCTTGACTTCGGCTCTGCTACATACTCGGATATCTTTGGTGTGTGCCTAGGTCTGGACCCCATGCCTGTCTGTTGACCTCGGGCTTGTCCACTTGGCATTTTTCTTACCGATTGGTTCCCCGCATACTAAGCACATGCCACTGTATGGATCTTATTTGTTACGAGCCATATCTAGACTGGCCAGAACTCGCCTAGAATGAAGCGGAGGCTTTCCGGACCAGTCAAATGTGTTACTTCCATTTGGCATGCATCCCAACGACCCAGATTCATTGGTATAGAGATGCGACTTCTGCATTGCCAAGTGGTTTGGCGTGCTTGGCTGCAAACGGCCCATTCCACCCCGCATCAGAAATTCCGGGGAAGTTGTGGAGACGCAAGGTTGGCTTTGCTGAGTATATAGGTAGTATGCATGGCCACCCTATTTAGCAACTAATGCATCTACTACTCATTGTCTAGACTCCTATATCTTCAAACTCATTCAATTCTGCCTCCAAAATGGCCGCTATCGAAACCAAAGAGGCGACGGCTATTGAGGTCGAAGCCGTACCAAAGCTTCAAGTGCATTCCAATCCCGCTCAGCTCGCCGAGTTCGACCAGAAACGAGCTGCTCATATCCGCCACAAGATCGATCTGCGCCTTTTACCAGCTTTAGCAATCATGTATGCTATCTGTCTCATCGATCGTAACAACATGAGTGGTTTAGCTGTTGCAGGTATGACCGTAG
Source organism: Neophaeococcomyces mojaviensis (assembly GCA_030247915.1). Classification (NCBI taxonomy): domain Eukaryota; kingdom Fungi; phylum Ascomycota; class Eurotiomycetes; order Chaetothyriales; genus Neophaeococcomyces; species Neophaeococcomyces mojaviensis. The sequence goes on from JAPDRQ010000035.1 coordinate 30,872, forward strand.
AGCTCGACATCGTGGGAGGCTATGAATACAAGTAAGCCGGTTCGGAACATATGACTGCCATGTATTGACGCTGTCAGCCTGATCAATATGTCCTTCTTCATCACTTATATCGTCCTCCAGCCCTTCATGATCATTGTTGCACGCAAAGTCGGTCCCCGCTGGTTCCTTCCACTATGCGTTTTCTTATGGGGATGTTTGACCATCGGTGCGGGCTTCAGTCCGACTTGGGAAACTCTTCTTGGTATTCGACTCATTCTTGGTGTGCTGGAAGCGGGCTTTTTTCCTTCCTGTGTGTACATTATTTCGGCCTGGTATACGAGATGTATGTGTTCTTCTCTTCGTTTGACATGACTGATGAGGAGCAGTTGAGAGCGCGAAAAGATATTCCGCATTCTATTTGACGGGTAGCTGTATGGCAGCTTTGGCCAGTGTTGTCGGATACGGCCTGTCGCTGATGAATGGTATTGCAAATCTGACTGGATGGCGATGGTATGGAAACTTTGTCCTTTACCCATCCTATTCTAACTGTGTTAGGATGCTTATCATGATGGGAGTCTTCACTGTCGGAGCCGCCATGTTTGGCGCGATCACGATGGTCAAATTCCCTGACGAAGAGCTTAAAACTCCCTCGGTCAAATTTCTTAACAGGGATGAACTTGACTTCGCTACTGCCCGTCTTCACGCCGATCGCGCTGACGTCGAGCTTGAACCATTCACATTGAAGCGCTTTCTCGAACCGGCAACTGAATGGTATATTTACGGTTTCCCCGCACTTCTTATGTTGAACACAGCACTCGGATATGCGTTTGCGTTCACGCTGCCCGTGGTATTAAGAAACTCGTTGGGCTTTAGCGTCGCTAAGGCATTGTGTTTGACTACTCCACCATATTTTTGCTCAGCAATAGTCATGTTTGCTGCAGCGTGGTTCAGTGACAAATACCAAACGAGGGGCCCGGTATTGATTTTTCTGACAACAGTCAGTTTAGTTGGTTTACCGATTATGGGCTGGACCAAGAACCCATGGGTGAGGTACTTTGGTGTGTTCGTTACAATAAGTGGTGCCAATTCAGCGATCCCAACTGTGATGGCATATCAGGTGTGTTGTCTCCCATGATTGAGAAGGAGAAGTGCTAACTGTCTGAAGGCTACGAACATCAGAGGGCAATGGCGGCGCGCTTTCTGCTCAGCTGCCCTTACTGGATTAGGAGGTATTGGAGGCATTATCGGTGCTCTGATCTTCCGCGGCCAAGACGCGCCGAATTATTATCCTGGATTCATTGCGTGCATTGTGTAAGTTCTCGATTGTAGCCTCCGAGTGTATTACTATGCTAACATGAGTTCAGCGCATCTGTGCTTGTCATCATTATCGTCATTGTCATGTCTATCTATTTCCGCCGCTGCAATGCGCAGGCCGACCGTGGCGAGAGAATTCTTCTAGGAGATCCGAACTTCAGGTTCACTATCTGAGTCGATCTCCGTTGACCGCTAATGTCACGGTCTAAGATTCGAAAATATCGTGGCCTTTGGTGCGAGCCTAAGCATGAAAGATGGGAAACACAATTATCTGGACGATAGCTAAGATTCAAGTTTTAGAGATCTTGAGAGACAAGGACTACTTGTATCAAGTCAGCTCCAAAAGTTTACTCCATGGGGAGGTAAGCAGTAAGCAAAGGTGCGATCTGAGAATAACTTGTGTCGCACTTCCAATATGGCTCCATATCCCGTGTGTCTTCAATTTAGGTGGTCCTTGGATCCTTTCCAAATGCATAATCAACGGAGGCAACACCTGGCTTGTTGCAGTTGTAAAATTTGACAAGGAATGGTATTGAATCTGACTGAGAATTAGTGTACGACTGCGCTGCTTTAATACCAACTCAATGCCAAGTGACGCGTAGTCTACACAGTACAGGATTCAGAAAGCGAAAGAATGCGCTGGGTGTGGCTCACCCACTTTTGTGGCTCGCTCCAGTGGTGGCTGACAGTAAGCATGTTACAGTACACTGATTTGCACTGCCCTTTGCCGGGACTGCAGTAGTTCGTCATGATTTTCATGGTGTTGATTCACAGTGCTGTCTCTACTACCCTAAATATTGCAATTCCTTCGGCGATATCTCGAACTCCAGACTGTGTCTAGAATGCCAGCCATTCGAGTCGATAGTCGCGAATGACGTTAGACGAATCGAATGAATGGTTGATTATCCATCGAAGAGATAATTACAGCATAGACGCAAGAGCAGATCAGTCATTCGCAGCTAGCAGTGCTGTCATTCCCTTGATAGTGTGAGAAAAGCTTGAAGCTCTCATGATAGCATCAGCTTGTCCGCTATTGTAACCGAAGGCAAATACATTCAATCCAAGGAAGGCTAACGCAAATGCCAAGGCGGCAGAGTGCACCAAAACTTGGGGAAATGTGGAGGGAATATGGCTCGCATCTCAACTCTGTCGGCATAATTATCAGCGAAACGCAAGCTTGCATTAACCCGAACAACTGGGGCTATTTGAATGCTTATCATCCAACCTTGATGGTGAAGATCATGAGTCGTCAACCAACACGAGCACATTGATCCGTACCGAAGCCTTTAGACAGGTATGCGACTCGGACTGGCATCTTTAGCCTTTATTGGCTTTGCAAGGTGTTTCCCAAATAGGTAACAGCTCTTGTACATTGATAGTATTATGATAGTGCTAAGGTCTTTAGATTTCTCCCTCTTGAAGTCCATAAGGGCTCGGCAGAAACCACGTTTCCCGCCACCCTTCATGCGATTGGTGAATCATTGATATTAGACTATGGTCATGAAGTTACCGGTACACCATATTTCGTGGTCTCTCACGTGAGCCAGCCAGTACAGATTGAAATCAGGTGCAGTGAAGAGCGCCGCGGCTTGGATAATTCTTTTGGCGATGGTCCATACCCATTTGCACTAGGTCTTTCTGGCACTTTTCGAACAGACACGTTTAATGTGACCTCAGCAGGCACTTTGAAGTCGTACTTCATTCAGAGTGGGCAGAGATGGCAGTACATCACTCAGCTTACTGAAGGCTCAATCATCTTTTCTGAGGCTGGGTTAGAGGCTTCCATACAGTACACGAATTTGGACGAGTTGCCAGGACATTTTGAGTGCTCAAAAACAGCTTACAACAACATTTGATACGAATTCGGTGGGTGTACCGAAATAGTCAGTAGAGTTATCTGTGCTCGAACCCGTAGCTGTGTAGTGTTCTCATCCTTTTGAAACGAGAGAAGAATTTCATCTAGGGGATTATAGACTGGACAAATGCTGTAACATGGAATCCTGAATAACAGCTCGGTATGCGCGGCATTCATCACATGACGTAGGCTCCGCTCAATTCCTTTCTCCTTTCTTCATTCTTCATTAGGTATTGTCTCGATATTTAGAGATATGCGGCAAGGCCGTTAACAGAAGGACTGGCATTGACATGAATGGACTCACGGCAAGTATCAGTTCCTGGCATAAATCAAGCCTTTGACAGCGCAGATACCCACTAGTTTGCGTAACTAAGCCACGTAATTCGTCACATAAATGGGATCTGGCTGCCATTCGCAGTCGTGGCATGATTTTATCATGTGTTCTACCAGCGCTTCATGATGCTCAAGAATTCGATTGCTTTTCTAATGTCTTTATCGCTTGGATCAAGAAAAACATTAGAAGTCGAAGTGGTCAGTTCGAGACATATTTCATAAATCAAGGGTAATCCCTACCGACATGTGTTTTTCACCTGGTGATGTGACGTGACAATTTTGTCTTTACTATAAAGCAATTGACATTGCATCACGACGGTAAGGGTACTGTCTGATTTTCACATCCATATTCTCATCTACGTTGTCCATTCGTTATTATACTCATTGAATGTCAAAATAAAAGATAGAACATATATTCCGAGACTGTATCCGTGGTGGAGGACAAATAGCATATTCATAAAGCGATAGAATTGAGAGATCAAACGCCTAACCCTTACAGAACTTATGTATGATATGGTGAGCCGATCGGTAGGCTAGAAGTAACGCTCTGGGTATGGACTTCCATAACGAAAATGTAGTTATTAGGGAGAAGGAGAAAACTTTCTCGTGTTGTCTGTTTGTCACCTGGAAGTTAAGCTTCTCAGCCTTGCTTCTATCCATCAGCTTCAAGAGCCAGATTCATGAATTAAATCAGGCGAGCGAGCCAAGATATGGCTCACAGGTTTGATTGATAATATCGGACTCTTTGGTATTGTGTTGATCGGATAGGAAACTTGTTGAGATTCTTGAGGCCAACCTGGGCCATACGATGCAGTTTGGAAGAGGACCTGCCTTTTCTTATCCAGCGAGGTTTGGGAGACGTCAAAATGCGGTGTTGATATTACAACCCAGTCAGGCTGATTGGATTGAGGTACCTGGTTTTTTACAGTTGCCATGATTGCTTGGGATGTCCAATCGAGTTTGCTTTGCGAAAGAAATTCCAAAACATTGCGATGTCGCTGCAGGAAGAGGACTTATTTAAGTCCACCAAGAGTAACAAGGAACGCCATGATCGAGTAGATTACCACAAACCCAGTCGAAATTTGCACGACTGATATCTTCACACTAAAGTTTCGCTTGACGAGCGTCCTGTCTTGCACATCCTTGGTGACCATGTAGACCTGGTAGAACCTACGCAGCTCTTTTGGAGTGATGACAGATATAGGTTTGTTGCCAACGGACTCTTGTTTAAACCGTGCAAAGTAATAGTCTATGAATGCGACGGGAACCGCCCCAGCATCACCGATATCTGGAAACCCAATGTGGAATGGATCGGAGCTGTTGGCTGGACTGTACTTGATATGGCAATCAATACGTGTAAATGATGATGTCTCAGCAGGACCACTGCCGAACATGCAAGGTCCAGAGGAGAAATAGTCAATCGTTTCATTTTTAGGAACGTAATGCATATGCAAAGCCGCCAGAGACATGCTGATACTAGCATAGACGTCGGTGTCGTTATCATAGTTGCTGTAGTTAGCGGTGTAGAAGAATACAAGGACATCCCGAAAGATGGTTCGGTTAATGTAGAAATCGCCATTGCTGTAGTACGTGTAACCACTATAAGGATCGCTAGGGATGACAGAGCCGTGACCAGACATTTTCGTAGACATGTTAGTGCAGTCGCTTGTCATTGTGATGTCGACAAAAGGGCAGTGTCTATGGACTGCACCTGTGCCCTTGCACCTGCACCCATCACGTGGTGAAATTGTCGCCGACCTCGGATTTCTTCGTACCACCAAATTTTGGTGAGGCGAAGAAATACGCAGTCTCTCTACATTTCCCATTGTAGTAGTCGATTTTTGAAGCCGAAAGTTGACGTGATTTGTGTGTATATAGTAGATATCGAGGTGTCAGTAGTTTTGACTGCGCTTACCTACTACTGGCGCGCTCTTTTGATCTCTTGACTATCGCCCTCTGTTAGTAGTTGTAGAAGCCTAATATCGTGCGCTTCCACTTGTTTATAGGTCTCTTATCTTATCTTACTTTATCTTACTTTAGTCTTTATCGTTACTTTTTATCGTTATCGTCGCTGTAGCCTCGTCTAATATTAATTTTCGATTTAGGCTCGAGCGATTACTCTATCGCCCTTTCTAGATAAGAAGAGTTTTAGGCGTAGCGATAGTAAAGATAGATAAGATAAGATATCTATAAACAGGCGGAAGCGCACGATATTAGGCTTCTACAACTACTAACAGAGGGCGATAGTCAAGAGATCAAAAGAGCGCGCCAGTAGTAGGTAAGCGCAGTCAAAACTACTGACACCTCGATATCTACTATATACACACAAATCACGTCAACTTTCGGCTTCAAAAATCGACTACTACAATGGGAAATGTAGAGAGACTGCGTATTTCTTCGCCTCACCAAAATTTGGTGGTACGAAGAAATCCGAGGTCGGCGACAATTTCACCACGTGATGGGTGCAGGTGCAAGGGCACAGGTGCAGTCCCTAGGCACTGCCGACAAAAGTGCGCTCACTTGGCTGGCAAGTCATTGACCAAGTGTTGTTCCATTCTTCCTGGCGGTAGAGCCAATGTGATGTGGTATCAGGAAGGTAGTCAAGCAGCTGATCTGTTGGAAAGTTCGCTCGGTCAAGGCTAGCCTCTGTAAGGTTCCACATAACTTGGTTTACGCCGTCGCTGTTGTGATGTCGCACAGAGAGGTAGCCATCCATTTCTGAGTGCGTGATGATATTTGTGATGCGTGTTGCATACCTGGCGATAGGCCCAGAAACCAGGGTAGTGATGGAGAACAAGACAACAATAATGCACTGGGCAAGGATCTTCCGAGTATCTGCTAGCTTGAATTTGAGGATACTTAATGCATCGAGTACTTTGCCTGGTGTATTGATGGTGAGAATGAATGAAAGGGGTACAGCTTTGTTCTTCGCGATCTGCGATGCTCCAGATTGCCACGAAAAGCGTACAAAGATGAATATGATTAAAGCGCTTAAGGCAGTAATAAGCACATTTAAGCCTGCCTGGACATCCTCTAGTTTCCATCAGCTTGGGAACGAGATCCACGAACTCATGTTGAGTATTGATAATGTATTAAGAAAGGCTCGAAGTTGTGGTTCACGTGTAGTGTTATGAGACTTGGGCAACGTCGTTTATACTCACCCGTAACCCACTCGCTAACCACTCATTCACACGAGTGAAGTGTTTTTTAAGCGAGACATTGAAGAGTAGAAGCTTTGGGACCGCTTACTTTGGTGTAGATACAGTTCTAAACAACCAATGATAACAGTTAGTCATTGGCTAGAACGGGCCACAGTCTTGGTTTCGAACGCCACAGCTTGCGAATAGGGCAGTGAGTAGTTACGCGAGTAGATAATAGCGGGTCCCAGAAGTGGTTTCGGATGCTGCAGTTCGGTGCCAAGGGTCCAACCCATACGACAAAGCCTTGGTGAGGTTGATTCGATGCAACAACTCTTTGCGTTGCCGTTTCAGCGAGCTGCAGCCTGATAGATCCAGGTGTGGAGAACGCTGATACGGTGATTAGCTAAATACTGTGTTTTCAAGGACTTCTGGCTGCTGAATTTAATGGCCGTACTTTCTAAGATAATCGCTTGTCATGAATTTCAGGAAGAATAGGTTCAGAAACATACCAACCGATTTCCCTAACGAGTCATCGGCCTTACCATTTCAGGAATTTTTAAGGGCTGAACTGACCAACCTCCCATGCGAACTGTATAGGAAGTTCGTCTTACCTTCTCTTTCCTAAGCTTCATATCATCCTCCATAGGTTACAGATGAATACAGTTAGATTCCATAAGCTTCGATCTTTTGGCCAATGCTAGGGTGGTCCTAACAAAGTCTTGGCGAGAAGCACCGCAGACTGAGATCACTGAGCCAGCCACTTCGTAATATCAACGACGTTTCTCTAAGACTGTATATGTATTTCGGCGACGCCGACCATACAAACTACGACAGATGCAGGGTCGGTCTGTCGAGTGATCGCAAGCATCGTGCTAATTGGTTGAAAATGCTGGCATTATAGCATAAAGTAGTGCTGAATAGTACCTGACTGATCGTATGTTTCATTTTCATATGTCAGGTTACTCATCTTTGACCCTTCGTCCTATCTGCCTGTAGCTTCCTTGTTGACTAGAAGGGATTCGTCACCTCAGCGCTATTTCCACCTCGGTCTTCCAAATGTCTTCTATTTCTTTCAGTCTTGCCTCGTTTTCAGGTTTGTTGCTCTCATCTAACTCCCTACAAAGACCTTGAAGGCTTTTGAGAACTTCATACTCGTATTTTACATTCAGGTCTTGTCTATAAGGACTCGAGGAGTCAACAATTGTCTCGTAAATCGAAATCGCGTTCCTCAAATCTCCAACTTTCCTACGCAATGCAGCCAGTTCACTTGCTGACTTGTTCGATATATATGGTCCATTAAGTTGTAGCTTGCTGGGACCATCTGCTGGTCCGTGGAGATGAATATTCCTCAGACGTTGAGAAAGTGACTCCAATTCTCGGGCACCCGAGATGCATAGGTCAGCGCCAAGACCGATGCGTAGCAAGTGCAAGGTGTACTTGTAAAGATCACCATAGAACTTACTGCTGTTTTGAAGCTGCTCGAGAAAATGATCTCTCTGGATGGGTATTTGAAAAGCATCTTGTTGGCATATAAGCAGGTACTGGGACATGAAACAAGACTTTTCATGGCCATTTGATCTCTCTATTTCGACTTGAGCTCGGATGTGACCAATATCCAGATACACTTGACAGATACCTTGAGGGCTGAGCTTTGCAACCTCGCGTAGAAAAGCACGTTGGGGATGATCTATACTTGGCTTGAGCTCCAGAAATTCAAGATGACTGCGCAGTTGACGGATCAAGTCTTGAGCCAGATCAGGTCGTCCAGCGCGAACGACATTGGTAACGGCCTGAACAACCATGATCAGATGGAAAATTTGATATCGTTTAATTGCTTCTTCATGGAAAGGGCGAATCTCTGAAGGAGAATAGTGTTTCCCTTCTGGAGGTCGGCGGACAGCCATTCAATTGGCAGATCGCACAGTTGAGCTAGCGCGATGTAAAGCTGCTCGGGAGGTCTTCTGAATGTTATTCCGGTATCTGATGGCCAGCATTTTCCATTGTCAATAAGCCCATAGAAGAGATTGCGGAATTCAGAGAGGACTCGTTCATACTGTTGGTCACAAGAGCTGCCAAGCAATATTCTGGAAGGTTCACTAATTTTCTGCTGGCGGAAATGGACGGAATGTCGAGTGGTAATATTGCAGAGATTTTGCCATGTTACACAGCCAGCGCTTCCAACAGTAGTCGAAGGATGGTAAAAATTGATTACGCCAGAACCTTGGGCATCCACGTAGTGTTGAACATCGTCAAATATGGACCGCTGATTCACACAGCTTGTCGGTAGCGGGAATGTTTGAGGTTCAGTTTCTAGCTGTAAGACTTCTGTGCTAAGTACCTCATTGCTCTCAAAAGCTATCGGCTCCATCACACCGCAGTATTTTGCTTGAGATAAAGCACTCTCAGGTAAAGTCAAATCAAGTGCTTGTTCTGTTTTGGGTGTGGCGTAGCTCCATTGTTGTTGCATGGGCAGCAAATTCATCATACGTTGGTTGTTTTCGAAGCCACATTGGAGTGATGAGAGGAGCTCTGATACACGATTTTCCTCACATTGCTGCTCAACAGGTGCGAGCTGGTATATCCATGGCAAGTGTTCAGGCATGAAGTTTTTCTTGCTGTGACATCTTTGACCCTCTCCAAGGTCACGTTCTGGGTGACGCGACGGCTTTCGACGATTTTTCTTGGATATATTTTGTCTCTTAAGCCACTTCTTAAGCATATCCATCCTGTTAGAGTCAGACGTGTCTCTCCCAACTTTAATCGCGATAGCTCACGTAATTATAATCCCTTGATCCTTCACGCGAGCCCGAATCTCGTCTAATATGTATTCTGTGGTGTGTATAGGATATAGCTCTCTGATCAACTGATCAAAACCACCTAAAATAGACTTGTTGGTAGGTCTGATATACGTCATTTTCGAAGACATTGTTGCTGACAGAACCAGTTTACTTCAGAGGTGTAATGAGATTAACGTTCGTAGAAAACGAAAGTCTTGGTATTGCTGATACAACCTAGGTAAGCACGGAGGCATAAAGGGGTTGTCAGCCGTGAAGACCATGAGCCTTCAATAATGGCAAAACTAAATACCAATAGATCGAAAATCGGCTAGTCCATACAATCTCTCCATATCGGGTTCATCAGCGACTTTTTGATAGCGCTAAAAAGTGCTTGCATTAGTGTTCAGACTGGCTTCTTCATGATTGGCTGTACCAAGATCTAGCTTGTAGGGGGTCATCAATATCAGCAACGTGAATGGAACTGAGCGCACGTTGTAAGACACGTGCAGCATTGAGATTTTTCTCAGTGGTCATTCATAGCTGACAACAAGATTCTTGATTGGAGCAATCATCGTGAATCCATGCCCAAGATTGAGGCATACGAACGGTTGCAACCTACATGGCCCTCTACTGAGGTCCTAATTAGTATAAGGATGTTGTTTCCTTCCAGTTTCTAGATTCAAAGAACATGAAACCCCATCTGGAGCTTACATCAAAGATTGCTTAGTCCTTCTGTCACACACTTATCCAAGCCTTCCAATTGAGATATAAGTACATCTTTAGTTTACCAGACTATTATATCCAAGTCACAATCCTAGAATGGCACAAGTACCAAGCACACGGGCTAAAACTTGCCGAAAGATTTTGGCATGTGCTCTGAGAGGTGCGACTGCTGCTTTCGCTGGCCCTGTCATTGTTGCGTACGGTGGAGGCATGGTATTGGCAAGCGTTGCTTCTGGTCTAATGGCATCAACTGTGGCCAAACTTGCCGATAACATGCAACAAGATGCGATTGAAATCCAGTACTACCCACATCAAGCTCAACAAGTCTTTCGCGACGCAATATCGCAGTTCCTCCAGGCTCATCTTGATCTAATCTTCCAGGTAGCTATGATGAATCGCTCCACAAGCTTTGGGCCAACCCAAATGGTGGTGAAGCTTGATGGCAACTTCGAAGCACTGAAACTCGCCACAACTGATAGGTGTCTTTTGTGCCTCGAATTTAATGTCCGTGTTGTTTCTCGGCCTGGGACTACTGAAAGAGCAGCGACTGATGGTATTCCCCCACCTCCCTTACCAAACTTTGCCGACCCTCAAGCAACGGCGCCATACACTTTACCTCCAAGCCTTGCGCAAAGTCTGCATAGTGCATTCGACGGCATTGGGTGGTCAGCCCATAGAGGTGCCGCAATTGGTGCTGTTGGAGCTGTTTGCACACCTCTAGCGCCATACTTCTGGTTTGTGGAGACGGCACCAGGGATTGCAGGCATTGTGGTCGGCATTCCTTCTTTTACCAGTGCCGCGGCTTCAGCTGTAGAGTTGCAAACGGCGTCAAGTCCGCTCGAACGAGTAGCATATTGTGTCAACTTCGCCGCCGAACTGAAAACACACTTCAACAGGCTTTTTGCCTGTGCAAATAACAATGGTGTTAACCTCCACTACTTTATCAAGTGTGGAATCCGTCAAGAGACTGGAGCAGGGAATGCTAATGAAACTGTTGGCGACTGGACTGAGCTCTGGTATGAGGATCACTCACAGCTATAATAAAGCGATTGAGAATGCGGTGAGGAAAAGCCGAGGTGGATTGGGGCGAATCTAGTTACCCATAACACTAATACCGCGTCGCTACACCGTCGTGAGCTACCTCTCACTGCGAAGTCACATACGCGACAAAGCAGAGCGACGTTGTTCTGTTCAACCTCTTCAGGCTGTTGAGCCAATGAGTAAACCTTGCTATCTACTGATTTCTGTATCCTGCCTTATCAACCCACGTTCACTGCCTGGTCAATGTCAACCTTCCTTCATGTTCTACTCTAGGTCATTGAGGTCTTCTGCGTTGGGCAGAGTTTGGGCGAGTAGTGGTTGACGCATGGTAACAGGCGGTCATTTTGGTTGTAGCCTACATGAGTTCTGGCATGATCTCGTCATTTCCCAACGCCACCCGATCCGTGCCGCCGATAGCAACACGTATATCTTCGTACTATCAGATCTAGTACCACGAAGAACGCGAGTCTAGTACAATTTTATCACGTTTTAGGTGTAGTCCTGGGTCAGGCCCAAATGAAACAAGGGTACCATGCCCCTAGAAATAGCGAATGACTAACTGTGAAACTGTAGTATTTGCACGCTACTCCGTATGCCAAGCAGGGAGCTCCAAAGGATCGACGTTGACCTGCAGACAAGTTTCCCCTAAGATTCAGGGTCACCACCCATGAAACAGCCCCACGCGCTTTGCCCAAAAATTGGGGCGGCGGTTCTCAATGCTTTCCGTGGCAGGCATTTGTACAGGCTACTTCGTTCTTCACCTGCTAGGTGAATTTTCATAGACTGCTACGTCTTATGCGCAAAATTTTTATCGCTAAGTTACATAGACTGTGCTTTAACATACAAGTTCAAAGATCTACTGTGTATATATTTCGGCTGCACGGAGTTTCGTTCCCGCGCTGTGAATAGTCGGTGGGATCACTTTAAAATAGCTTCTACATGGATACTAGCCAGCGACTGGTTCGCATCTATGCGTCGGCCTCTTGGCTCTCTGCCAAGCCGTTTTAAACTCCCAGGGTGAATTTGGTTCCTGGACGCCTGACATAGCCTGATCGCAGTTCACAAAACCCATTTTATTTTTATAAGGTCGCAATTTTTACCAGCACCAGCCTCAAGCGATGAGTGGCAATTTGGACTTTCGAGCCGAATAACATCAATGTATGCTCACAAAAAGTCTTGGATACCGGAACATCACGTCAAGCTGATCGTTGCATAATGGCGACCAAAATGGCACCATCGAAAAAGGCATATGTTGCTGTCGCTGAGGAAGAACACGAATTGACTCTCAAGGCACAACAGCATCGTTCCATCCACGATAAAAGTATCTTCGCCAGCCGTCATGGTCACTGGAAGCCATTCTCGTTGCGGCCGACAGGGTTACTGCTATTCACGGCCACACTTCTATGCATTCTGGCAGCGCTAGTGGCAATCTGGTCTTACGCAAGAGGGCATCACGGCTTAGATCTCGTGACGACGAACCATTATACCTGGACATATGGCCCAACCGCAATCTTTATTCTCGTGATTAGTTACTGGCGACTTGTCGATTACCACTTCAAAGCACTGGTACCATGGGCTGAACTCGCAAACGGCCCAGCAAGTGCAGATCGCAGTATACTGCTAGACTACGTCTCTCCTTTCTTAGTAACGACGCTTGTCTTAGCAACGAAGAGGGGACATCTCGCAGTCTGCATGAGCATTACTGGTTTTCTGCTCCTAAAGGTCATCACGATCGCGTCTACTGGTCTCTTTTTCCCGGCAATCATCACTGTCGGACCTTTTGAGCAGCAAATGCTGCAGACCTCTCAATTCGACCTGCTCACAAACTTTTCTGAATATTCTGACCCTGGAGCTTCTCCGTTCTACGAGGCGTACGCCGTGATGCAGTTGGGTTTGCCACTCCCAAACGGACTGACAACAGAGTTGTTGTATGAAACTTACAAGCCTACCACGGATAAAACGAATGCGAATGCCACATACTCAGTGGCAGGCCGCGCGTTTGCTCCTCGTGTACGCTGTGAAGCGGTGAATGTCAAACCATTGATCGATTGGGATAGCTTTGGCAGCACGGTCATGCAATTCGAAGAGCTCCAGGTACAGAATACCTCTAGATGGACATGCCCTCAGCGGACTGGTTCGGGCAGCGAATTGAACTTGCAAGTTACCGATGTAGCCAGCCGCCTGGCTCCGGCACGACAGCTTCTGACTTCCTTCGGGCCGTTAGATTGTCGCCGCGTTGATCAGAAGGATGACAGTGGTACTGCTCCGTATCTCGTTGCACTGTCAGATGTAAGATACAACCAGACCTTCAATGTCTCAACAGTGGACATTGCTGTTGGAGATATGATAGAGCCTGTAGCATGGGAATTTGCGATACCGAAGATAACGAGCATGCTGTGCACTATCGACTACAATATAGTGGATGTCAATATCCTTTACAATATGTCGCTGGTTGGCAATCCGGCTCAAAGAGTTGATGTACTTGAACCATCGAATCCTCCAAAACTTGCAAATCTACCAAACACCTATCTCTCACGGAAACTGGGGTACGCTGCACCTACTTCACTGAGTGGTGCAAGGGACATGTTTGGTCTCTTCACTCAGTTTGAAGACGTCGAAGAACCGCCACACACTGTCTTAACTATGATTGCAGACCGAGTCAATTCCAACTTCAAATACCTGCTCGATCACCCAGAGAGCTTTAAGGATACAACAGAGTACGTCATGAACAACATGATCCTGCAGATTGCCAAGGAGGCCATTATCATTCATGATACAAACTCTACTTTTAAACCGCAGCAAGCGCCAAGCCAGGAGTACCATTCCGAAGAAAAGCTCGTGGTTCAAAATGCGCCATTTCTTGTCAATGTGGTAGGCATGTCCTTACTAGTCCTGATAACAATCGGGGTTTTCATTGTGCATCCGAAGTCTTTCATGTCTACCAATCCGGAGGCCCTCGCAATAAAGGTGGATATACTCAAAAATAGCAACAAGTTAAGCAAGACGTTAGAGCATCTGGCAAACCTTTCAGAAAAATCCGCCAATTCTACACTGAGACAAAGTGTGTACCAAAACGATATTGCGAATTCCAGTATCATTTCCTATTCTTCGCCGAACGATCCCGTTCACGAGGAAGCCACTCAGCATCACGCCGTTGGTCCAGACAGCGCCTACGCACCTCTAACACTGTCGAAGATTTGCATTGCGTTAACATTGCTATCAGCGCCTGCTGCGATTGGTGCACTGGAAATACTTCAACATCTCTCAGACTCGGATTTCCCGGGCATAGCCACAATACAAACCGCTAACTCGTTTGTAATCTCCATCTACTCTAGGTTCTTGCCAGCATTGGTTGCCTTGCTGATTTCAACCATGTTCAATTGCTTAGACTTCAACACAGCGATGCTAGCCCCTTACAATCACCTGGCCACTGGCTCGGGATCGTATGAAGATTTCAACACACCTATTTTGGCTCACATTGCTCCTGTAGCTATAGTGACTGCTTTCCGGCGTCGCTACTGGGCTGCATGTCTAACAGGATTGGGTGCTCTGGTCGGCAGTGTCCTCACAATTGTAATATCCGGTCTCTACACAGTAGAGTACATGCCAAGTGCATCAAACATGTCCATTTCCCAGGGTGATTCGTGGAACATGTCGTACATACAGGGCTTCCAAACCGATAATGCTGCCACAGCCGTCTCCAGTCTGATTGAGAGCGCAAATTTGTCATACCCACAATTCACCTACGATCAACTTGCCTTTCCGACATTGAATACTATCGCCGGAGCCAGTGGGAATGTTGCAGTCATCGTCCCTGCATTGAGAGCTGAATTGGTGTGTAAAGAGCTACCTTGGGAGACATCGAACGCATCAATAGTATGGAAATACTACAAGAGCAGCGGCTTTTCTGCCATTACTTTCAATGTTACAGCACCACTACCGGAGACTTGCCACTATGGCTCATGTTTTGGCAATGAATCTACCATCCGTGCGACGCTGTCCGATACTGCAACAAAGGGGTCCACTAACACGAGCTATTACGCCCAGGCCATTGATCTTCACACAGGGCCGTATCACGCCAGCGATGAGGACTGCTACATCGACTTCACGGATAGTGGCATTGTAACCCCCAACCAACCAACCAATCAGCCCGGCTGTCCAAGCATATTGCTCGTTTATGGCTACTTTGATGGCAATGACCATTCGAAATCAACCTGGACAAGCATGCTATGTGAGCAACGGGTGCAGCAGGTTAACACTTCTCTTGTGATGTCACTGCCAGAAAAGAACATCTTGCTGGATCCGCCTCCAACTCCAGACGAGTCAACAGCTAAATATCTCGACAGCGGCGACAATGGTGAAAAGGCTTTTGGCTGGTGGCTATCGTCCAACATGGAATACTCACACATTCTCTTCAACAAGTCCGCAATAGATCCAATTCTTTCCGAGGGCGAAACTTCGGTCTCGAATAATGCTCATGATTTTTCTAACTTCTTTCGTGGCGCATTCTTTGGCAAGACACCATTGCAGCTTGAGACTTTACAAAAGAATGATACTGAAACAAAAGCTCTCATCTTTGATCATGTTCATATGTTCTACAAGAGATACATGGCGCAATACCTCTCATCCAATTTGCGCGTACACACGACTACAGAGCCGCAAAAGCGGGACGATAACATCATTAGCTCGTCCACAACCAATGGTTTGTTTACGCCAACTGCTGGCGTCCCCCGACTGGTGCAGCATCGCACGCCCAAGATAGTGTTGCAAGCTATGCTGGCATTCATGCTTGTATGTGCGGTGTTGGCACTATGGCTGGGTAAGTATCATAATTTGGTATTGTGGAATCCGTGTACAATTGCAGGTGTTATGGTTCTCTTTGCTGGCAGTAAGATGTGCGAAGTGGAGCATGCCATAAACACAAGCACGATCCTAGCTCCTAAGCAAACGGCCAGAATGGATGGCCGGGACGTCTCGCACAACACAACATATGAAATGACTAATTTTTCAAAACTAAGGCTTTCGAATCATGACAAAAGTGGTAGAATCTCAATGACGCCTGGTGAGAAGGCTGAACTACTGCAAGGGCCCGTGGTTTCGGCTTCAGGACGAGACTGGAAGAACGGGGACGCTGCATTCAGACTTGGTTGGTGGGTGAATGGTGACTTCATGGGAGCTTGAGTGAATGGTGACTTCATGGGCAGCAAGAGAGGTTTAGATGCTGAGAACGAAGTCAGTAAGTGGAGGTACGGGATTGATATGATGTAAGACCAATATAAAGTGATGAGCTTACGTCCTAATGTCCAAACATTGTATGCTAACGAGTCACTAATTTCGACCAAACCAAAGCGTGTTTGATCAATAGAAGTGGGCCTTATCGCGTCCTAACCCGGACTACCTTTTTGCTTGAAGGTAATATACGGACGTTGCCTCGTCATCAACGGCATACTCGGAGTGTGTGTGTCATGAATCTCAGGAACAATAGGTTCAGGAATATACCGACCGATTCCCCATACGAATCGTATGGAGAATCGGCCTTACCATTTCGGGAATTGCCAAGAGCCAGACTGACGAACCTCCCATACGAATCGTATAAGAGGTCCGTCTTACCTTCTCTTCCCTTAAGCATTGTATCGTTATCCATAGGATAGGCATAATAATGCTCAGATTCACTAGGCTTCGATCTCCCGGCCCAATGCTACGCTGGTCCTGATAGTGTGTCATACTCTTCAAGTTTCGTCCAAACATTCTGCTATTTGAATTTGCGAATGTGAGGAGCTGTAGATGGTTCCTGAGGATCGTACGTTTCCATCTCTTGTCACTAGCTCTCGATTCACAATCACAAGTTCACCCTCTATCACCATACCACTCTCCTCCAAATTCTAACCCAGCATCTTCGAATACATCTTCGTGCACGCACTTCCAATGCGTTCCAAAACTCAGTCTCCAGCCCTTGACGAACGGTACAGTGAAGCCGATCATCTCCTCAATCTCAAACACTCTCACCATAGCCCGCGCCCGCATTGACTGCACAAGAAAGTTCTCTCTGTGACCTTCTGAAAAAGGCGCAGACAGCGGAAAGAATGATTCAGAATCAGCTGTTACATCGATCACGATTTTGCGGCGGAGGGAAGTAAGGAAGTCGAGGTGCACGGTTCGTGTTGGGTATGAGATTGAAGTCACTGTAGTAAGATAGGTTGGGTTAAGTAAATTCGGTAAAGGGAGGAGTGTTGAGAGAGGCGGACGCGTAGCGGTAGAGTAGATAGGCTTCGTACTGTGGTAGGTCATGAGGTAGGAATGAAGACCCAGTATACTGCCACCCGCTATGTTGATGCCGCTAGTACTGGATGAGTTCCTCGCTTGGACCCAGATATGTGCTGAAGGGAAACTGGTTGCCCAATTCTTCTCCTGATGAACATGTGCCTGCGCATCATGCTTGCTGCCTGTATGCACCGGGCTATCCTTAATATTCCATGATAGCTCAGCTGGACTTGCAAGGGAGTATACTTGCCAGTGAAGCGGTAGAGGAAGTAAAGCAAGTACGCCTTCAGGTGATTCGCGCTCACCTGGTAACCAAGTAAGGCGCTCTTGATTCGCGACGCGAGCGTGAAATTCTAAGTCTGTATGGTTGATGTAGTAGTCTGTGTGGGTCTTACTGAACGTGAGACGGCCATCTGGGAAGTCGAGAGTAAAACCAAAGTCGCTGTCGTTGATCATATCAAGACGATTAACCCATATTTCTTTCTGGTAGATATCCTGCTTAGTCTTATAAGTGCTGGGACAATAAGTAAATGATATCATGTGAGGTCTTGTCTTTGCGCCTCGAACCGTGCATATTATCAGTATGATACGGCCACCATCAGAAAGTTGAAAGTTAGAGTAGTAACCCTCAAACGCAGCTTGAAGGTGAGGCTTATATTGTGCGACACTATCCATCTGATTGATCCTGGTGTCACTGATGACGGGACAAGGGCGAGGGAGCTCTGGTAATATGAAACATAAAATGTTCTCAAGCACGAAATACAGTAGCTGAAGGACCTGTCCATGGACTAGCGACAGGGCAGGCCCGTAGCACAGTGTTGACGTCAGACCCTTGGCTGAAGAAGACCAGATTGGGTTAGTGTAAGGAGGCAAAATGCTATACTTTGACTGGGAAGTGATCATGAGTCTCGAGCTCGTGCTGCATCTTGGATGAAAGTTTTGTTTGTCTGTTTGATTTGGGTGATCTCTGTTTCGTGACAGTCATGGCGCATATTGGAGTTGGTGGTAAAAGGTGCCTCATGATGACCTCAATGACGTTGGTATTCGAAGTGCTAGTGCCTAGTTGACGCAAGGAGTATTGGTGTCGATGGTGGAGATGACTGAAGGTTGGAAGTTTTGAAAAGACGTTGTTGCAAGGGATTCTTATCTGCCGGTTTGCTATTGGAGAAGCTAGTTTTGGAGGTCTTGCTGGTTGTTCAATTCCAAAGGCTGTACTGGTGGTGGTTTGTTCAGCGCTGCCACAAAAGTGCCTTGTTATTTGGACTGCTCTGATGTCTCGATCTAGCATGAAACTCCACAGAGATAGATGTCCTTGGGCACTTACACGAAACTCCAGTGTCTGGTTTACTAGTGGCCATCAAGCTCTGTACTGGTTATTCTATGGGACGGCGACGAGCAAACAACATATCCAGGCCGGAGTAGAGCATCCATACCGACTTGCTGGCGGTGGTAATGGCGCGGAACATAGACCCTATTCGATTCTCGCTTGAAACAGGATTGATGGAGAAACATCTACCATTGCAAAGACAGACTGATGAGCTAGCACAATTTGATGGAAAGACAGGTGGCGAGGTTTATCGTGTTTCGCTAGCTGAGTGAATCCTCGCGTTGCAAGCTTTCAGGCTCAGCAGGTGAATAGCAAACAAAGGAGCCAGCAGGTCGATAGCAGTTCTTCAGCCATTCGGTGTTCTGCAGAAATCCATGCAGACTAGATCTCAGTCTTAAGCGGTTGATTGCAGCTGTTCAGAAGCCAATCGATCATGCTGCTCGCGTTCCTCTCTCGAAGGCATAAGGTCCATGGTCTCATCCGTGTCTTCGACGGTTGTAGCTTCCAGCTGTCAACAGATATATGACCGGAGAGGCCAAAGTGTGCATTGCTCAAGGACATGGTGCTGGCTTGGTACCGCAACCTCATCGCCAGCGCATGGAACTTTACGAAACTGCTCGGTGTCGAAGACGTCATGACTGATACAGTATCCTTAATATCAACCAATTTCCTCCTTTGCTCCCGTTTGCGCTCGTTCAGAAAGGCCTATTCTCGAAACAAATTGCTTTTCTTGTTGATCTCAAAGATGCTTTTGTCCAGATATTCCTAGCGACCCTCAGCATTACAAAACCTGTAATGAAGCTTTCGAAACCCAAAGATAGGTGTGTCAGCATCGCAAATCCACCAAAATTTCGAGACCTTTGACAATATTGACTGATACGCCACTGTCTCCTTTAAGATATAGCTATGAGTTAACCCGAGCAGTCGAGTTCTTGACACGAGCGCCTTGGACGCATGATCCTGCGCAAAGTTTGAGAAGCGCCCAAACCGTAAATTGGAGGCCACTTTCGTCGCCACAAGCAACCCGATCATCGAACGGGTGGCTGAGTTTATTTTCCGAAACCTCACTATGTTTAAATTTGTACGCACACCATCGCACAAAACCATCTGCTTGAGAACTATCAGCAACAACCCCACACAGCTGTGCAATTTCCTCACTGTTCAAAAGTAGTGTCATGTTATGCTGTAGATCCAATCGACTCGTAAGTGGTTGCAGCCACCAACAGCAACGACGTCTTGAGACTTATTGTGTTCTCACATTGTGACAACATCCGGACGATATATCCAGCCTTGAAATCACTCACTGTAACGGAATTAGTTGTGGAAAAAGTGAAAACACTGATGGACTCGTAGAAGTAAACTTCGTTGACACAACTTTAACAAAATCTGAAGGCGTCGGAATTTCCTTCCAACTGACTCGCCTTGGAAGTTCCAATCCAAGAAATGGCTGCTGCATCTCCTCTCCAAGAGTTGTGATGGAAATCTCCAAAGCTCGTGCATTATAGATTCGAGAACGGCGTTTCTTACGTAGTGCCTGTTGACACATTCGGGTAAAAGACCTACCAGCAGGAAGTGGATGGTCAAACAGAAAGTGTCTGTAGTGATGCTATGTAGAGACAATCCTTCCGGATGCCATATTTTCTGTGGAAAATGCATATTTCCACCCTCCTTTATACCCCATGTTTCATCTGCTTCTGAGACTAGGATAGGGATAAAAGCTTTGAACATTCAGTCCGATCTATGAACAGCTCAATCGAAAGTATTAAGAAATGTAACCTTCAAGCTGCAGCGCCGGTAGCAAGAAGCAGAAGAAGAGATAGCCGCTAGTGTGTCAGTAATTTTAGACTGGGAAGTGAAGTGTCTCGTAAACTGTTGTTCAAATATGAGCGCAATCTGGAAGGGTCATCTCGGACTAGAAGGACAATCAACAAGAAGCCGTTAGGGCCATCAGTTGTAGGACGGCAGATAGATGTTGCTGGATTTGCAATTTTGCACAGTGACGACAGTAACGAAGTGTCAAATCTGGAGATGCACAGTGAGAAGTTAGACAGTAAGGGTTTATGAAATGGCGAAGTGGCTTGGCCAAAATTGACTGTAGATAATTAAAGCCAAGCAGTAATACCTACCATGCATATTGGGGCAGGTACTGCTCACAGCCGTTCTCGAACGAGGAAGAAATGGTTCCAAAGACGCAAGGCAGCTCACTCCACCTAGTGAGTTGTGAAGAAAGGTGCGACAGGGGGTGGAAAACACAACCTGCTGGACGGTGCTAGGGACGGGGGACACTTTTAGAAGACACAACGCATCGTGGTGCAGCCAAGCGATTGATCACACCTCTTCCTCAAGCACGAAAGGTACCTCCGCGCCATCAACAGCGTTCTCTTCATGCTGAATGCTCAATCTCTCTTCCGTCTCCTTAGCTGCCTCAGTAATGTAAATCAATGTATAATCCTTGTTGTCAAAATATTTCCCCACAATTCTCTTGATATAGTCATCGTGCACCTGTAACGACGAGCTTCTCTCTTTCTTGCTCAGTTCTGCGTTGACAGTTGGCAGTGATACGTGCATAATGCTATCTCTGATCTTCTCTTCACTCATATCCTCAACCTTCAGCTCGCTCGTGTCGAGGCTTTCGACTTTGGTAACACCATGGTGCAGACAGTCCATGAGGATGGTGTTGACAACTGCAACGACATCGACAGTGCCTTGGATCTTCTCCGCAATCAGGTTGGTATGCGTGTGTACTCCGATGGGCAAGTAGGATGATTCGTAGTCGGCATTGGTAACACCAGGCTGATAGACGACCGCGTAGTGTTTTGTCGGGCAGGATGACACGGCACGAGAGAAGGCATGGTGGATGTCGTTTACAGGAGAGGAATCGGGGATTGTGGGGAGGTCAAGTCTGTATCGTGTCAGGTGGTTCGAGTGCGTCGTGGAGAGACTTACTGCGCAGTTGAGGAAAGGAAGAACAATGGAGAAATAACCTCTGCTGCAGAGACAGCAGTTGCAAGCGCAACAGCGCTGAGTAGAGGAACCAGCATCGTTGCAGCAGGACTCTTGGATGTAAACGTGGTTGAAGTGATATTCACCGGCATTGGGGTGCAGACATAACACCCAAATGAAGCTAGCGTGGATCGGAGCTCCCAAAATGGAAAGCGCGAGTAGAGCCCCAATTTGAGGCGCACCCATGGAAGGATCCAACTGGGTCAGTCATCCTCATAACAACCACGGCAGGCTCGAGCTCAATGAGAGGGTCACGTTGAAATGAAGCGCTTCGTGAGCTCAAGAACAGTCCGGGGCCACAGATCCAATCTCGCCCGTACAGAGGTTCGAAGGCTAGATTCCTAGAGACATCATTAGATTCCGTAGAAAACCTTTAGATCAAGTCCGAGAAATGGAAGGCAAAGTTGGTGAATGGACGATTTCTGCAATGTGGTCGTGTAGATGTATGTTCCGCACCGTGCTTTTAGCTTGCCACAGAAGCCTCTTCATGGTTGCGTTATCATGCATTTCTGATGCTCTTTTAAAGGCTTGCTACGCCCTGGTGATTATAACTGATGGAGCTAGCGTCACGATGCCCAAATCTATTAAGAATTGTTATGGATATCCAAGGCAACATTTAGCAGGAGCACATCCTAGGCTTGAGCGCGCTTAGTCAGCTCGCCCAGTAATATTTGTAGTCGCTGTTTTGCCTGGAAATGGTTCGTTCGAGGTGTGCAAAGAAAGAGACTCGGTGTGCCCAGGTGATTCGAGGGATGGCCCTGAGAAGTGGTCGAGCAGGCTCAAGCGATGAAGGTGATGAACCATGTTCAAGTTCTCTGATATCCAGTAGACCGGTAAGACGAATTTGTAACAGGTCGTTGCTGGGTAATACAAAGACCCAGGGAGAGAGTGGTGTGTCAATGTCCGAACAATGACTAGAGTCAGTAGAGGCAAAGATACAATTGGTATGGGACCAGCAATGGTATCCGGCTGATTAAGGCTAATGTGGACTACGGCAAGCTGTCAAAGATGCTATACGCCGAAACTATGGCATCTCTTGACCACCACTGATGTAACCATAAGATCCCTTAGAAGTTGGAGCAACGGCAATATTGAATATCAATTAACTCGATCCATTTGATCATAATGTTCATCACGTGCATACTGTCATTTCTTGGCATAATGTCATCTCTCAGAAGTCCTCTATGAGTCTACTATAGGAATCTACCACTCTCGCCTGATCTTCTTCCCCTTCGCCGCACAAGCAGCGCGACAAGCATCGGGACCGAAATTGCTACCAGTTCCGACAGCCGGAATGTGCGAACCAACACTTTGAAGATTGACATCCCCACCAAGGATAGTCTGCGTGAAGTTGGACGGCAGACTGAAGAATGCGTTGGCGAGGTTGTGGGTTCCAGCATCGTCAGAGCTCAGTGCAGACACAAGTTGTGCGTTCTCGCAGCCAACGTTCATCATAGTATGGACAGAGGCGGTGGGGAAGATCGTCATCTGACCAGCCTGAAGCGTTTCTTCAACAGTTCGGGCGCCATTCTCGGCAATCATAAATGTTCGAGTAGTGCCGGAGATAGCAACGACGAAATTAGTGGCTCTTGGATGAATGTGTGGTGGAAGCATAGAGCATGGTCCAAGGTTGAGCATAGCCTAGAGAACTTGATTAGTAACCGTCATGAAAGGATTGAGGTCATTGCTTACCAGCGTCATGCCTTGTCCGACTGTAGCAGGAAAGGTAGCAGCATTCGCATTGATAACACCACCAGGTGAGAAAGTATATTTCTCCTGCTTGGTAAAATCGAAGAACCAGTCGGAATCCTTCGGCAATAGGTTCATTCGATCAAGGT
Organism: Neophaeococcomyces mojaviensis; assembly: GCA_030247915.1. NCBI lineage: Eukaryota > Fungi > Ascomycota > Eurotiomycetes > Chaetothyriales > Neophaeococcomyces > Neophaeococcomyces mojaviensis. The sequence continues at coordinate 54,463 of JAPDRQ010000035.1, forward strand.
TGGTGTTAGCCATTCGAAGTTTAGAGACGAGATCTGGGTTGCTGTCAACATCAATGGCGATTGCTACCGACGCAATGATTGCGCAGATGGTGAAAGAAACTCCGGCGAATAGCATGATTGCGAGCTTCCAGTTGGGTCTCCAAGTTTTTTTGGGCTTTGGCTGTGCGTCTGCGAGTGCTTGAAGCTTGACGATGGCTGCTTGCTTCTCCGAGTCAGGAAGATCGTTGAAGAGAGTAATATCGCTGTGGTTGTCTGATGGTGCTGTCTTCTTGCTGATGCTTGATAGGACTTTTTGGAAGCTTGCAGGAAGTTGCATTGTGATTCAGAAGGAGCTCATATCGATATTGAAGTGCCTGGTAGAAATGATTATCAGGAGGCCTAACACTGCCATACTTATACACTTCAGGCGGCATGATTCTCAATGCCATCTTTACCTCCATATCAAGGCATCCCCACCGTGCTGAAATGTTCAGCGTGATTGACAATTCCCAATCATGAGGACCATCTGTATTGTCGAAACAATGGGCTCGAATAACGATGGTCTGCAGTAAGTTCAACGCCAGTTATGCTAGACAATGCGCTTGGTTACTTCCCGGAACCAGGTGTTGGCATAGTCAGTGTCAGTATAGCCCTTGTGATTCGAGAAGGTGTCGGGCAGACTTCGAGACAGCATATCGAGAACGAATGCGAGAATGTTCAAACAATTTCCAAATACGGTAGCAGTGAAGTTGTAGGAGACTTCAGTCGAAAATATGACCTTGGGTACGACCTTCTGCATCGTGGGGTCTGAACTTTCTGCGCCAGTTCTCCAATGAAATGGCGCTAAGCAAGACCTGGAAAAGGCGTAATAAATCTTTTGATTGGCTCATGAACTTCGGATGGATTCCGGTTGGATATAGTGATAGGCGACGCGGCTCGATCGTCCTGGGTATGCCAAGTAGCATTGAAATAGCTCGGGCTATGGCAGGCGTTCATGCAAAGGCAGTGAAGAAAGTTCATAACGGTCAATCAAATTGCGCCATGAAGCGCGGAAAGTAGAACGAACAGGCATGGTGTAATGATCCAGAACTGCGAATGCTTGCTCCACCTGGGTCAGCTTACTGCGTGTCTCGCGTTGGAGTCATGTTCAAGACGACACTTCTAGTGTTCACCTACCTTAGATGTTTGAATTTTCTTCAGAGCACGTGCAGAATTCGCCGTACGTCACTCTTAGTGGGTGGCCGTACAATCATTTTGTTTTGACATTACCGCCAATCACCAAAGGCTGCAATGTTTGCAGTTGCAAGCCTAATATTCTAGGCTCCAATCCAAATCGATCCTCAGTCATACGCTGTTATCGTGAGCCACATTTGACCAGTTGAACGAGTCGTTTTCGATATGTTTCGAGGGGCTAGATCCAGGTTGCATATTGATGGCCTGAAAAGAATGCGAAATGCTTGAGACAATTTAGCTGGGATACCGATGCTTCACAGAATTGACTTCTCCTCGCACAAAGGCGTCAGAATCACTTCTTCTCTTGGCAGCGCCATAGCGGGTCGACGGTCCAATGCTCGTGGTGAGAGCATAACCTCGTGCAAGGTTGGCCTGGTTGCTTGCATTCTACAAGCCTTCGTTTGGGGGCCCTACAGCGTTTCTCAGGCCGCTTGGTTCCGTTGATCACGAATAGCTTGGCCTTGCTCGATTCACGGCATGCCGCCGCTGTCAATGTAGATAGGGCTGAGAGGACTGTCTAGAAGATTCATCCAATCACCCCCGTGTCAACGAAATGGCCTGGCCTCTAGTTTCAATTCTCCATGCTGATGTTCCTTCCGGCTCTTCGGAACCACTCGCCAAAATATGTGCAGAATCTTGTATTTTCCTGGATGTATTCTATCTGCCATTTTTTACTAGGCTGTCCGTGGTCTGGCAAAGTCGTTCGGAGAGAAGCGCCAGGAAGTGAGAGTTTCCGAGCCTTGACGTCCTGAAGTGGCCGAGGAGATGTTAGTACATTTCTCGGGCATACCTCCTACCTCCTACGAGCTATCTATGACATAGCTGCTGCCGAAAATTGGTGCGAGTGGAGATATTGTTCATATCAGTCATGATGTGATCAAGGTCTGTTGACATCAACAAGAGGTTGATTTCAGGAATGGATCAGATGAAAAGCTATCAGTAAGAAGACCTATCCGTCGTACAGACCAACCTCGAAGACGGAGCACATCAGATTTACGTAAGCATCGATACTGGTGTGCATAGATAATCATACTGTGAGAATCTGCTGAAGTCGTGTGGTGCTTAATATTTGTCGTTGCTCTCAAGCGCAGCCAGTTTATGGCATGTGCCGAAGTTCAACCGTGCACCCTATGCTCTTTCACCTTTCTGACACCTCTATCATTTCCACTTCTTTCTTGTGGCAAGATATTGCTCATAGTTGTTAAAACAGAATCCTGAGCGCGAAATCATGGCAGGTCTTCCGTTTGGCGAGGGTGCGTTGCATTCAAGGTAGACACCGGATTTGACTCGAGAGCTATGGGGTATCTTCTCCTTCTACACTGTTGTGATTTGCCGCCTGCGATTACCAGTTATCAATGGCCTCGTGTTCTGTTGCTTCTTCGGTATGTTGCTTAGGCGACTTTGATATGTGCTGTTGTCCTCTTAGAGAAGTAAGTGTACCATTTCGTACAGCTTTTATCACCGAGCTACCATCTCCGCACCGAAGGATGCCGATCTCGGCAAATTCATCCTCGCGTACTTGGATTCGTTACTCATAGGGCGGCTTTAGCAATGTGTGCCTACCGATACTCTTCTACGATCTTATCCATTCTACTCGTTGCTTAAAGTGACGTTTAAGTACAAGTGATACTAGTCTAAGAGACCTAAATGAGAGCAGCGCATTACGATACAAAATTTGAAAGCACACCACGTTCCTCAGTTCATTAACTACGAATCCTTGATTTGAGTAAGACACTAGCTAACACAGTTGTAACAACCGCGCCACTCCACCATTAACACGATTCTAAATATGGGTGTCTTCTACCAAACCATTCCGCCGTCCCTTCAACATTGGATACTCACGCAAAAATGCTTCTGGGTTGCAACCGCGCCTCTCTCAAACCAAGGGCACATCAACGTCTCTCCTAAAGGCGGCCCCTACTTCGGTGTCATAGACGAGAAGACATTCTGGTATCAAGACCTGAGCGGATCAGGGAGTGAGACGATTGCGCATCTCCATGAGCCAGGAAATGGCAGGATTGTTATTATGTTGAATGCTTTTGACGGACCACCAAAAATTGTTAGGCTTTGGGGGAAAGGTGAGTTTATTCTTTGGGTGCTGTGGATATGATGTGCTAATAGCATGTAGGTCGTGTCTTGGAACGTGAAACATCAGAGTACGACACCTTCATTTCAGAGCAAAACATTGAAACACTACCAGGTACACGGAGCATAATCATCGTGGATATCCACCAAGTTGGATCATCCTGCGGCTTCTCTGTGCCGTATTATGACTTCAAGGATTTTCGACCAATTCTTAACGACTTCTACGAAAAGAAGCACAAGAAATTCTTAGCTGGAGATAAGAAAGAAAGCATGGACAGGTAAGTAGATACAAATCGGCATCTCTACACTTGCTGAATCGTTGATAGGTACTGGGCATATAAGAACGCCTGGTCAATTGACGGTCTCCCTGGCATGAAGAGGGGCCTCGAAGTTGGCAGACGCGATAACGTCGAACCATTAAAGAAGATGGTTGGACCACTTGCGCCAAAGAACGGCGCTCGTTCTGGTATTGATGGTTTCACTCTAGAGCAGGTTGTGATCATCTTCATTGTTGCATTCATCGCTGGAGTCATGGCGGCGACGCTAAGCTCGGATGTCTTTCGAAATCTTCTCGCACTAATACCACCACAGCAGAGGCAGGCAATTTGGTTGCCGAGGTCGATGAAGTGAGCGCCATGGGGAGCGATGAAACGACCAGCTTAAGAACATGGTCACTGTTTGTCTAATAGATCGAGCGATTCTTTACTTGCTTTGAGCAAGGCGTTGGTTTTGGCACTCTTTTGTGTGTGATTTACCTAATCTGATTCGCAGCTTTTTCCAATTCATGACGTCGTGCAACCTGCCAAGAGACATTAGTATACCACGTCAAGGGCTCGCTCAGCTTCATCACGAGCAAGGCCACCATCATGTCTCAACGAACAGTCCTCATTACAGGCTGCTCCGATAACAGTCTCGGCGCGGCTCTTGCCCATGCTTTCCATGCTCAAGGTCTTCGCGTCTTCGCTACAGCCCGCGATTTGTCAAAGAGCTCCTCGCTTAAAGCTGCCGGTATTGAATGCCTCGAGCTCGATGTGCTCTCTACAGATTCTATCACCTCTTGTGTCTCAAAAGTCTCTGAGCTGACGGGTGGCACCCTTGACATCCTCATCAACAACGCTGGCCGCGGACATTACATGCCGTTCCTGCACCTCGACTTGAAGAAAGCCAGAGACCTCTTCGAGCTCAATGTCTGGTCGTACCTTGAAGTCACGCAGGCATTTCTTCCATTGCTGATGAAGGGTGCGTCGCCAGACGGCAACAAAAGTCTGCTCGTTAACAACACCTCAATCTCCTCCGTTCTGCGCACACCATACCACAGCGCATATAGTGCATCAAAAGCAGCAATGGCTATGTTCAACGATACTCAGCGGATCGAATTACGACCTTTCGGTGTTCGCGTCATTGATTTGAAGACGGGAAGCACAGAGTCAAATTTCGGAGAACATCGAAGCAATGAGCTTGATCTTCCTGATGACAGTCCGTACAAGCCTATCGAGGCGGAGGTCAAAAACGTCATTACCGGCGCTGCAACAGAAGCATATGCAGAAGATCAAACCAAGTGGGCGGAAAATGTAGTGAACGATCTACTGAAGGACAATCCACCAGATCAGATCTGGAGAGGTGGTGCGGCTGGGAGAATACAAATAACAAACGGTGTGCCAATTCCTGATAATGTGGGAGATCCGGCCTTTATGAATCTTGGTGGACTAGATAAGTTAGAGAAGATGTTGACAGAGAAGGCGAAGAATTCCTGAAGAAAGTTCCTTACTCATAGCCTAGCGGTTGATCCACCTTGAAAGTTGTCAAGTCTGTAATATGGTGGTTGAATTCGCGAGAACGTTCTGAACTGCTGTAAAGCAGGGCCATATGAGTTGCCTTGATGCACTTAGTTTGTCTTATTCGGTGCAGGATATAATCACACCATATTCTTGCACTTGGAAGTCATCTTCTTACTTCTGCCGCCTGCGCACACATCAAACGGAAAATCTTTATTACGCTTGAAATCGTGGCTCGAGAAGACATATTAATGGGGCTGGGATCATAGCCGACATTTGTGAACTCGTCTCCATCTTTGCTAAATGCAAATCGCCGTCGGCAAAGACAGTTTGCCAAGACCGGTCATGTCGGGATTGAAAAGAGAAAGTTTGCGGCGAATTCTGCTTCTTTCAGGCCTTACATTTGGAGATGTTCTAGAAGTCAGGCCATGACCTGCATATGTTTAGAGACATTCTTTCGGCACCGTCATGCAATGTCGTTTCAGTTTCCTGTTCATGATGCGATCAAAAGGGACCAAATCCCAGGCTTTCGATATGGCGTTCACTGCTTGCTCTCCAGCACATACTGTCACTTTGTCACTTGAACATTGCCAGAAACTTTTGCAAACTTGAACCAACATGGCTAATGTAACACACATTGTCCTCTTTAGGTACCGTGACAACATTTCATGGACTAAGCTAGAATCACACTTTCGCGACTTTGCAGCACTAAAGCACACATGCCTAAAAGACGGCAAGCCGTACATGCTGAGTATGCGTATGGGCAAGAATACGTCGTGGGAGAATTTTGGTCGAGGAATGACTCACTGCTTCGTGTTGGAGTTTGCGAGTGAAGCGGATAGGGACTACTATCTCATCAAGGACAAGGTGCATCATGCGTTTTCCGAACTAGCCGGTCCACTTATCGAGGACTCAGTCGTGGTCGACTTGAAGGATGGTGCACTCTTCGACGAAATTATAACACCAACAACATCAACATCGGGTTTGACCCTGTACGAAACGAATGAAAAATTGATGGATGGAAGCTGCCATTGCAAAAATGTGAAATGGGAAGTTAACCTAGATGACTACAAGCACATTATCTGCCATTGCCGAACGTGTCAGCTGCTCGGTGGTGGGCCATACAGCTGCAATGCTGTTGTTGACAAGGACTCACTGAGGGTGAAGGAGGGGAAGTTGAGTGTGTATTCGTATACTGGCGCTTCGGGGTACGTGGTCTCCTCTTTCCTGATGGTGGAGCATGAAACTGTCCTGCCGGTGGTGGACGGTAAAAACAAGCAGAAGGAATGCTAACATTAAACGTGAACAGCAAACCAGTCCTCTGCTACCACTGTGGCAACTGCACCAGCCACGTGTACCACCATCAGATGTCAAACCCAGACAAGATCATTGTCCGAACACTTCTTCTAGACGGTGGAGAGAAGATGGGTCTTGGTGGAGAGATCTTTGCTGAAGGTAAGTCATGTCCAACAGCTCATAAGAAGTCTTTCTGTGCTAATTGTAGATAGGCAAGCTTGGCTGGGTCTCGAGCCTACGGGATGCTTTGGCGTCGTAAATACTATGCAGGCTGTGATAGCGTATTCGCATTACAAAGCTATACGTTATGTTGTTAGAGCAGCAGTCATTGTAGTCGTGGACGCATGGAGTTCCAGGTGGTTAAAAAAGTAAAACGTGGCATCTGTCTTTGAAGCAGCAACCGGATCGAACTATTTAGGATGGAGCGCGGACCATGGCACATGCGCTTGACCGAGCAGATCCGAGGCAAAAGTTGCTTTACCTGTAAGGAAATTAAAAGAGCCTTCAGCCCCATGGATTGCGAAATTATCACATTCATCGGTTTTGATTGAAATAGATGATTTAAACTCTTGAAAATCATTCATCTTCTGATGAGACTGCTCATCACTATCTGTTTCTACAAAGTATATCTGAAACCAGGGAGACCCTCAATAGGCTTGCCACCAGCAGCAGCACGCTTGTTCGCTCTGATAAACTTCAAGTCAAGCACCAATGCGATGACAACAATCAAGCCCGCAGCAAGCATACAAGCAGTAATACCGGGTATGTATTTCGGCGCATCCTGAGATCTGAAAACAGTACCACCAATGATGCCACCAATGCCACCAGCACCGACAAGAGTAGCAGAGCAGAGAGCCCGCTTCCATTGTCCTCGAATATTGTTTGCTTGCCACGTCAAGACACATGGAACGTTGGCATTGGCAGCAGTGGTTGCAAGGAAGACACCGAAGTATCGGACGCCGACATTCTTGACGAACCCAAGAAGGGCAAGACCAATAAGACCAATGCAGCCATTGGCAATGACGAAAGGTGATCGAATGTGATACTTGTCGCCAGCCCAGGCCATTGCGTACATGACAATAGCAGCCAAGACGTATGGCGGTGCAATCAGACATTGTGACGCAGCAACGTTGAAACCCATTCCTTCATTCAGGATGATTGGCAAGAAATAGGCAATTGCATAGGTCATTGTGGTGGTCAACATGAATAGCGATGCGAATGCCCACACCTTAAGGTCAAGTGCGTTCTTGAGATATTTCCCAATCTTGAACTCTTCTGGGAAAGCATCATGTCGATCCTTCTCGATTCTGGCGACGACAAAAGCAGCCTCCTTCTCGGAGAGGAACTTCTTTCCAATACCCTTCTGAGCGGCAAGTTCTGGAAAGTCGACAATGTAGTACCAGCCAATGAAGCCAACAACGCAAGTCAGGAGACCCTGAAGGATGAAGATCCATCGCCAACCAGCGAGACCGGGGCTGATATAGCTTCTAGCAGTGGGATTAGCTTTCGTGGGACCGTGGTGAGCACCCATCCATGAGGCACCTGAACCGTGGCCAGCGAGTTGAGAGAAGCCGTAGGCAAGAATACCGGAGAAGGCGGAAGCCATGCTACCAATGAGGTAGAAGACCGCATTTCGTTTCTGAAGCTCGTATCGCGGGTACCAGCAGGAAAGGAGGTAGGCGCAACCAGGGAAGAAGCCAGCTTCGAAGATACCAAGGAGAAGGCGGAGGGGTATAAGCTGAACCCATGTTTGGACAAAGCCGAAACCAATCATGGTGGCACCCCATAGGATAACGATGGCTGGCAGGAATATTCTTGGGCCGACCTTTCGAAGGACGACAGTCGCGGGCGGTTGAAGGAGGACATAAGTGATGAAGAAAAGCAAGACGATAACGCTGTATCGATTGCCAACCAAGACAAGGTCGGTACCCATACCAGCGACGACGGCAATACCCAAGTTGGTTCTGTCCATGAGCGAAACACAATACATGAAACCAAGTGTGGGCACCAGTCGCAAATCGATCCTTCGTATGATCTTCTTCTGCTCCTGTGGTGTGAATGCTGCAATACGAGCATCGTTGGCGACATCAGAATCCCCAGACCCGACTTTTTCGAGGTTGGCATCATCGGCCACCTTCTCATCTGCCTGGAAGTTGTGAGACATGGTTGTAATGAGATGCGAAATGATAATATGATGGTGAGAATTGGAAGTAATCTGCCTGAAGAGAAGATACTGATGAAGAGCAGATGACCTTCATATATCAGTCCACTATCAGCAGCTGTTGAGCCTCCACACTTCCCCAGATCCAGGCACTCGGACATCTTCCACTCCATCGATTATTGAGATCCTCAAAGGGAAACTCCAGATGAGAATGCCAAGGTTAGCGGACCAAAACATTGGTTGGAGCCTCCAACGCCACACTCTCCAGGCTTCGAGAACAAGACCCTCGTGTCTGCATCTTAGTTCAAGCTTGGAGGTTTCTCCGGACTGTCGAAATGACGAATGATGTGGTGGCTATCCGGGGTAAGCGGAGTAGTGTTGCATGTCCCCAAGGATGAGGCTTGAGGCGAGGCCTCTGATTCAGCAGGAGAACGGACATTGAAGCATCCAGGCCCACTTATTAACTTCATTGTGCTTGCAAAACCAAGAAGCGACCTTCGGCCAAGCAATCAGATATGGTTTAACTCGTGCTTGGCGAAGTTAAGAACATGGTCTGGCCAAGCGCCAAGCGCATGAACCTCATCTTGATGTTGCGACGATTGTCTCGCGAAATCTCACGATTGACTCTAATTTGCAAACTTACATTGTTCGAACTTGACCAGGAACATCGGCATTGCCGAGGTATCAGGATATGTCAAAGATAGTTTTTTCGAGTAGCCTTTCAGTCCATGATGCTGATGATGACGATGAACACTTTTTCTGCAGGATGAACCGATTGTCTCCGAAGAACAACACAATCAGTCTCAAAAACTCATGGCCTTAGGAGTTGTATAGGATGAGCTTTCGTGAAGGTTCGATGGAGTCAAAGAATCCTCTAAAGGCTGACACCACGTCTTCATTTCAGTTCGGCATGCTACCCAATATGCCTTTAAGGTAACGACTGCATTGTTGTGGCTGCTCATGTACATAAGCGCCAATCAGGAAATTGCTCGCATTGGAAGAAATCCCAAATTGACGGACGAATTTTGGTTCAGGCTGCCTGCATGGCTGCACGATGAGGAACCGAAATCCTGCGAGTGAAGAGGCCAGGGCGAAAATGAAGGCAACTCCGTCACGCCAAGGATGCCAGTGGAGAACCATCTCCACGAAAACAACTTCGAAGCTCTTGATCCGCAGTCAGTTATGCTGCATAAAAACACGAATGAAAAGCTCGCCAAGCTTTTTTCAAAGCTACAGAACCATCGTTCAAGCCATGTCGTCCACGATAGGCCAGTTTCTCGAATATCTTTTTACCAGAAGAGGGGCCAATCGCCCGGCATTTATTGCCTGGAAATTGCCGGATGACTGGTCACCTTCCGCATCGGGCCCGCTCCGGAGTTGAGTCGAGATGTGTGCTCTTGCTACGGCGGAAGATCCGTAACCGTCGTTCGTGCAACCTCGTGATGGAGATGAAACGCAATAACAGCCTCGGTTCAAAGTTTTTGCACCGCGTCACCATTGGTATAATGTCTTGTGTGCTTGGCGAGAGCAGCATCTTGTGGCACGCTTGCCTTCCTAGTATGCTGCATCAGCCAGCAACGACCTTGACGAGATTTATCACAAGCCGAGGATATTGTCTATGCGAACCCCTTATGGCTTCTAGCCAAGGAGAGTTTTGGTCCTGACCATACGTATGTCCGTTCATGAGATTGACGATGATAATGGAAGACAGGGATCAGAACCCTCCTTGGGCAGAAACCATAAGGGTTCGCACTGACAACATCCTCGGTTCGTGACAATCCCAGTATTCTATTGTCGTCGTCGTTCTCGTGAACGGACATTTAGTCAAGGTCATTGGTTCGGACAGAAAAATCGAGTTCGGTGCAAGGTCAGAAGCTGGGAGAGTTTCGCATGTCTAAGAATCGCAAGTTTGATGTCAGGGGGCTTAGTTTTGTTGAGAAGAGACAGTTGACGAGTACTGTGGAGCCGAAGATAATAGACTTCCTAGGTCAGTGTGGGTAAGTGATGGAATTGTCAAGACTACGAAGAGAAGAAAGATGTGTGCCGTCAAAGTAATAACGTATAGTTGTTAACATGAAAAACGAGAGGAGCAAACTGGTAGAAAGAACCGACGCAAACGAAAGAAGCCGTTACTCTTCGGCATTACCAGAAGCAAAATACAATTCACACACTTCATACAGTCAACAGCAGTTCCATTTAGACGCCAGCGACTTAGAGAGGAGAGGTAAGAGTGATTTGGCTATACATTGATTCTGCATAGGTGGCGTGCTTGGAGCACCCCTTCTGATTCGAGATGTCTAAGGTATACTTATCATCGAGCTGGACAGTGGCAGCTCAATGTTTCAGTCATTCTACCATACCCCTCATCATTTCTGACATTTCCTCTAGCCGACTCTATTTGGCAGGTCATTCCCAACTCCTCGTACAATTTAGCTTGATCTGCTGAGATCGAGTCTTCAAGATCATGTTTAGACATCAATAGAATCAACAACAACACCCTTCTGCCAAATATACTGCATTTGATCACTGACCTTCTGAGCAGCCTCATGACTCACAAGGGCAGAAACAAGATACATGGCTGCATCAATACCGCATGTAGATCCAGCAGCAGTGATGACTCGCATACCACCCAACCGCATGGTCGATCGTCGGATGATGCTTTCTCGTCTGGCATTAGACATCTTTCGTGCCTCACTACCCTTTCGAGCTTGACCGATGCTCATCCTTCGGCCTTCTTTCCTGTAGACGTATGGGTTGTTTGCGAGATCATCGCCCAGATCGAATCGCCCTTGGTTGACGACGTATCTTTCACCCTCCATGACTTCAGTTCGAACATCAAGGTCTTTCTGGGCAGACTCTTGAGCGAGAATCTCAAGTTTGATGTAGCATTCAGGATGGGTGGTCGCAGCCAGACCTTGAAGGATGCCTTCATGGGCCAGGAAGAGAGAACCGGTGTCGACGGAGAGGATGGTTCGTTCTTTGGTAGAATTGTGTTCTTGCAAGTCGGCAAAAGCTCGAATGAGACCGAGAGGCTCAGATTTGGTCTTGAGAATTTCTTCGAAGCCGCCTCCAGCGACAACTAAGACATCATACTCTTTCAATTGCTTGTATGCTTCTTTGTAGGTAAGGTGAGATCGGAAAGAGGTGCCGCTACTGGCCATAACGTGTTCGCCCTCACCAACAAACTCGCAGTCGAAGGCTTTGTCCTCTACGTCCCCGTCAACAGACTTCACATTGAGGTGCTGTCTTCTGCTTACCTTCATCATTTGTGTCATGAAGAGCTTTGGAGAGAACTTCGAGAGGCCCAATGAAGTCAATAGCGTTCATGTTGTTGTGAAGAGTGAAGAGAACGCGGATTGGCTCCGCATCGGCGCCCTCTTCACGAATTGCACTCATCTTGACAGTATTTTAGATCGTGGTAAGGAGTTAATTGCGCAATCAATGTTGGAATTAGTCAAAACTGTCGTGTGTGCGGTCAACAAAGGGATACTAAGGTTGAATGAAGAGGACACGCGATGAATGCGGGGTAGTATTTCCGGGGAAGCCGCTAACGCAGGGACCCGCCAAACCTACCGTCTCAGGAGGTCATCGCGGGGTTTGAAAAGGTCATTCTTCGTGATAGTGAAGTCAAGGGGGCTTGACTGCAATGATCATTGAACTAAGACAGAAATATTGACGCAACAATAGCCCTTACGAGCTTGGATTTGAAAGTAGTTGGCAGCGAGTATCAATGTAAGATTATGTAGCGAACAGGCCGCGAACGAGATGAAAATCAGATCTTGTGAAAACACAAATCCAAAATTGGTATCATGGTACATCAACAATAGGGAACTTTGACATCCCAGCAATTCAGACGAATGCCCGCTGGTTGTACTCTCCCTGCTGCTGAGTCAGGACATGCCTCTGCCAAAACAAGTCCTAGACCGATTCCATAACATGATCACTTGGTAGATGAAGGAACTCATTTACTGAGCATGTAAACCCAGGGTTCGATGCATCTCTGCACTGGCCCGGATCAAAACTCGAAACTTCCTCTCCAGCTTGGATCCTCAGGATAAGACCACCTCTCATTCGGTGGTTTTCCAGGGTTCGATGATGATATCTTTCAAATTATGCTGATTTTCATGATGCACTCTGCTAACTCGACCAGGTCGGATTGTCTCCATTCCAACTGCATTGAGCTCAAAACCAGTGTCTCCTGTTAGATCGCACTCGCTAAGTTCAGTGGAGAATGCTCTTGACTTGGTAGAGCTGTTGTCAGTGTTTATGCTGACCAACTTGCTCCTGACTAGGTTTCTCAATATCCATTCTCTCCAAAATCTTCTTCAGACCTTCACCAGTCGCACTCCCTCCGTCCAGCTCATTGATTAGCACCAATGCCTTCCCGCTCAGCTCTTTGACTACCTTCCTTGTATACTCGAAACTGCCTGTGCTCTCCATGTATTTCACGGCATACCTCTTCACCTCTTCATCTGTCGTCTTCTGCTTCAAGATATTGATCAACTGTAAATTCTGCGGGTTTGCCCGGATTGAATGTATGACAGGAAACGAGAACTTCCCTTCGGTCAAGTCCTCGCACAGGCCTTTGTTCTGGGTATATACGGTTGAGGAGAGGTTCAGGTAGTCGTCGCATATCTGGAAAACTAGGCCCATCAGGTTCACGAGTGGCACGCAGTCGATTTTGCCCTTCTCAGACGACTCGGCCTGCATTAACTTCACAGCCAGTCTGAAAAGCCCTCCTGTTTTGTTCTGCACCATCTCAAGATAGTCGTCCTCGGTTGGACAGGTTAGAGTATCTCTCCAGTACAAATCCATGCCTTGGCCACGATGTAAGTTCAGTAACTCGCTGATGAAGATGTGCATCGCCTCATCTTTGTTCTCAAGGTTCTGCAGTTCCTGCATGGCAAGAAAGTACACGTAATTCGCACTGTTGATGGTCTGCGCAGTCCCGAAGATGTTGTGGGCAACAGGTATCCCACGCCGTAATATACTGTTGTCTTGAACGTCATCTATCAACAAGGATGAGGTGTGTAGCATGCCAACAACTTTCGTAATTACCGCTAATGACAACGGTGGCACCTTCAGAAACGCATCGAATGCTTTTATCAGAGCTGCTCGAATGTCCTTTCCCGGATGCGCAAACAAGTAGTCATATGGACCAAGAATGATCTTTTCCTTCTCAATGCTCCATTCACCAGGCCTTTTCTTTTCAGATAATGTGTTCTCCGCGTTTGACCTTCTCTTAGAATGCCTATGCGACACTCCGTTGACCGAGTCGGGTGGTGGAGGACTCGATGGTGTCATGATTGGTTTTGAGGCCAACCAAGACTCCTCAGGTAATGGCTTCAGTACGGATCGGGACGGTTGATGCACTCCGTTGATGTAGCCTGTCGAACTCGACCGGACGGGTATTGCGTTTGGTGAGGAGGGGTTTTCAGGCACATGCGACGACATGGTCGGCGAGGGTAATTGCTGCATGGCCAGTGACTATTTATGTATAGATCGTCCCCAGGCAGACAAACGGCTGAATCCAAAGCCGAATTAGGTTGCAACAAAGTGGAATTCGATCTAGTCGTAGGTGCTTACTCCAGCGCAATCATCTTGGCTGTCTTCTTGTTTTTACATATACACCAAGAACGTGATGGTGAGGTGGGGAAGGGGCTTGGAACACCGAAGTGATGATGTACAAGCACTGCAACTTGGTACAACATGAATAGACATGTTGAATGAGAACGGCCTGATGTATCACATGCCACAAGAAAATCAGGTGTAGATTTGCAACTTTGCGCGTCATCATGTGCATATGGTGGAGCACTCCCGTTATCGATAGATGCTGCCCTGGCAACATCGGGCCATCAACAAAAAGTTGACCACATGCGGCGGTTGAACCCTGATCGTGGTTACACGACCCAAGCAAATCTATCATTTTCAACAAGCATATCCGAAGCCTGTCAAGCTGGCCAATATCAAGCAAGACGATATCAAAGGTTGCCACAAGTTGCAGCAATCCATATCCTAACTCTGACTTCTTACCACGAGCCAAGGTCAATCATTCCGCCGCAGTTCTAGTAGCACTTCCGAGACCACTTCCACGGTGTCAAGCTAGAAACCGAAGTTGACCAGTGCCGACATTTGGCAAAGGCTGTTCGAAGAGATCGCGCGATGGAAACCCTCCTCTCCCACTCCTTTGACTATCTCTCTTCTCCGTCTCCTCAAAAGATCCGCAAAGGCCTCCGTCAGCTAGAGGGCCTCCTCGCCCAAATATGTATGTCAAGATCCCAAACACCCGTTGCCAACAAGCGGCATTCAATGCTCGCTCTCGGTTCGACACCTTCTACGGTCTCGCCTAAGAAGCTCGGCGATCTCCCTGCCGACCCAGCCTATCGAGAATTCTTCAAGTTACAACAGAGTTTCCAATGGAACATCACTATGCGCCTCATTAGCACGCTCGAAAGACTGTTGGGGAAAGAAAGCAACGGAACACACGACCTGCTCGTCATCCAAACACTTGAACTTATCCAGGGCATATTGTTGCTGCACTCTCCAAGCCGCGAGCTGTTCGCGCGAGAGATCTACATGAATCTGTTCCTCGACCTACTTAGTCCAGAATGCTGTCCTGCCATTCAAAGCACAACGCTCCTCGCACTTGTAACATCGTTGCTTGACTGCCCCGCCAATACCCGCACATTCGAAGCGCTCGATGGCTTACTCGTCGTCACATCACTCTTTAAATCTCGAACCACAAGTCGAGAAGTCAAACTTAAACTTGTCGAGTTCTTATACTTCTACCTCATGCCAGAAACGATGGCGCCAAAGGTCACGACTTCCGCCACGAATACGGCTGTCCTTGGAGGACGAGGAAGAGAGATCGCAGCGGCATTCGATAGGAGGAGGGAGACGATCAACAATGCAGTGCAAGGGCAGGCGAAGGATGAGAGTGGGAAAACAAGGACAATGGAAGAGAAGCAAAACATATTGGGGAAGTATCTAGACAATGTTCAAGACCTTGTTGAAGATCTGAAAGAAGGAGGTGGACCCTTTGGTGGAGGATTGTGATACAATGTATTTGGATGGTAATTTTACAGAGACGATCGGATGCCAGGCTTGAAAGCACGCAGTGTCAAACTGGAATTCGTTACGCTGAAAACATATCGTGCACGAGATTGAGCCTGGCAGAAATGTTCTGGATTGAAGAGGTGGATTAAAACTCCCGCTCAGCAAGCATATGCTTCTTTGTCCCTGCCTTAGCGACTGCTGTACAATCGAAACTACGGCTTGAACGCTAGCGGCTCATTGGGATGAGCGCATGAAGAGTTAACAGAGAATGTTGGTGGTGGAGAATTGCGGAAGAAAAAGGACGGATAGGGAACGAATCTCTCAAAACAAAGGTCTGTTGCCGGTTGTGGGTTGGCATCGGTCGTCGTTTAGAATGATACTCGTCAAAAATTGGAAACAGATCAAGGATGAAAAGACTTCGCCGAGGGAAGAAAGACTGTGGCGCCACTATTGTAACAACATGGAGTTCAATGATGTTGAATATGGTGTAAATGTAGCTCCTATCCTTCGTTAAGCAGGATAAGGCCTTGGAGTTTATGGTAGTAGAAAGAATCAGGACGTTTCCAGCATAAAACCCCATTTGTCTTCTGCATGCTAACCCGTTTTCCTGCAAATCCCTCCATACCACACTTTGATACCGACCCATTTCTTGCCTCTGGGTCCAAGACTCTCGACCATGTTCTCGTCGACCGCAAGCTCAGACAATCCATCAATCACCTCCAGACGGTGCTTCTTCGCCTCCTCAACCGTGTCTGCTACTGTGTGTGGATAGCTTACCGGTCGGATTTTATCGCCTGTCTTCGGGTCGACAAAGCCTGCTTGGCTGATGTTGCCCATTTCGGCGTGCATGTTTGTCAGAAGCAGCAACCCGCCTGGCCGTAGTAATGCCGCGACAGTCTGGAAGAAAACATCCAGTGGAACATGCTCAAGCACTAGCGTGGAGACTACTAGATCCGCGTTCGTGGCAGGGGACGGAAGAGAGTCGGCTCTGATCATGTCGAAGACGTCGAAATGGATACGTGGCGCAGCGGCTGGTGCTGAAGATGAAGACGATACGTGGGCTTGGCAGCGTTGGCGTGCAACGTCGAGCATCTTGGGTGAGAGGTCGAGTGCCACTATCTCACCGATGGATGGGATGTCGAGCAAGCCGAGGGTGTTTCGGCCTGTGCCGCAGCCTAGATCAACCGCTTTCCATGACAAAGTCGTCGAATCTTCCTTTGGTTGATTTTGCGGCATGGATTGAGGAGTCTCAGACAGCAGTGATGCTGCTCGTGGCAGCAACGTCCGCATCTGGATGGTATCTAGTGCCTGTAGAAAGTTGCCATCTGTATCGTAGACCTCGGACCAGAGGTCATAGGCTGTTGCGGTATCCATGTAACGGGTTTGGCCTTTGACTAGGGCATCATTGGCTCCTCGAGTGAGGACTTGTTGTGGTTGTGGTTGTGACATCGAGGTTACAGAACTGGTCAGCTTGCAGTTGCGGTGTTAGTGAGGGCTAACAAGTTAAAGAATAGTCGTATCCTGATTACTTGAGGAAAGACACTGCTGATCAATTAGAGAAAATTCGGTCTGTTAGAATACAATGGCATTGAGGCGAAGATATTCAAAACTTTCAGGTGAGTCATGGAAACCTGCATTGAATTTGGTCGTACTACCGTGAAATACGAAAGCAGGGCGAACTCTGACAGCAAAGCTTTCACATCTTGCAAATTTCTTGCTTAGTATTTTCCTGTAGAATATATTAATAAATATCAATGAATGTATTGGCCGTTCGTAGCTCGTAGTCCGTGGACGCATTGATGTGTGCAGAAGAAAAGTTGGTGAGGAGAATCACAAAAGGAGGAATAAGCCCCGCACCCGTTGAATGCACCACCCGTTGAATGCAACACTTGATTCAATTGCATCTATATTCAATTATCCACGACTACAACGTCAATGCCTTCGCACGCATGGAATTGATGCTCAAATTGCCTTTGGTCGCTCCGTTGCATTAGATTTGAAAGATTACGTGCCTCCGCGAGACGATCGTGACGCTGCCAGGCTGCATTTCGGCCTGGACCTTGTCTTGGGCCGCCTTGATTGAAACAATGTCCTTGAACGTACGATTAAGGTCAACAGCCTACCTTTTGCTGCTCCGTTAACGCTGCTCGTTAATGACCCGAGTCTAGTGGTCAATTTGCTATGATTACTGGGCTAATTACGTAGTAAATCGATCGAGTTATTTACCTACTAAGAATAGTAGCCGCCGTACATTACGTAATACGTCCTCCTCCTCTTATATAACGTCTAATAACCGTCGTACTTACTAATAATTACGAGGAGTCGATAGAGATAGATAGGTAGTGGTTAAGAGTACTATTTAACGTTTATTAGAAGGCGTCCGTAGTAATTAAATGGTTTATTAAACCTAGTGGGAGGACAGGACCTTATTTAAGTTAAATAGTACGATACCAGCAGCGGTAAACCCGCTACATATATTACGCTCGGTCAGGCCTTCCTTATACGCCTTTACGTAGTACTATACGAACCGTATCTTCTTAACTAGCGCGGAGTCTTCGAGAGAGGCTAACTCCGTAATCTAGCGATAGTAGCTGCTCTTAAAAGATAAGAAATAAATTAGATCGAGTAGTTAAAGGACGTAGCTACTATAAGTAAGTAGGTAAATTAGTAGTACCTTATTCTGGTAGCACTTCTATATAAAGTCGATCGTTATATAGCTACTATAGCCGTTCAAAATTAGAATACGGTACTCGCCGTTATCATCTAACTCTAAAAGAAATACCTCGTCTAACTAACGTACGCTAATCTCGTTACTAGTTTAGCCCTTCTCAAACGTAATATAGAGAGTATCTAGGATATTATTAGGTATAAACCACGTTATTTAAACACTCTTAGCTTTAAAAATAGTCGTACTACGAAGTTTTCGACCCCCGATACTAATAGCCTTAATAGTGGACGCCTACTTACAATTCTTAGGCCTCTAAACGTATATAAACCTTATAGAGGTACTGCTAATTACTATCTAATTAATATAGATACTAAGGGCAGTGCCTGTCTCGTCTATATTCTAGATATTTCTTACCTTAACCTAATACTCTAATACTACAGTCTCTATATAAATAAAGAAGGCCTAGACGACGTCCAGTATAACTGTTTATACTCTCTTATAATCGATCTTGCGTTCTACCTTAGTAGTAATCTCGGGATGGCGTTGGATAAAACGATATATCCAATGCCTTCCGAGCCTAGTGGGTCCTCCACTAACTCGGTAGATAAGAAGGACCATTGCCTGTAGCTGGGTATGATTAACAGTATTACTAGTGGCCTCAAGTTCAAGAATCCATTGCACGATTCTCTCTTCTTGGTCAATTGATAGCAGCTGTCGTCGTTGGGCAACTGCACGTCGTGATTGCTGTCCACGTAGCCGCCGACTGAGAGTAGTGTAATTAACACCAAAATGGCCTGCACATTTACGAATACTCTCGTACTGTCCAGTACGGAAGGCTTCTACGGCGTGGTTGAGTGCAGTGCTAGTATTGGAAGGCATTGCGACCAATGGTTGTTGAACAGTGATCAATTCAATATACGATATGGGTCGATCAACGGGTACCAAAACAGTGTTGCATTCAACGGGTGGTGCATTCAACGGGTGCGGGGCTTAAATTTGTCTAGAAATGCAGAATTTCTGCTAACAATGGTCTGAACTTGGATTCACGACGTACTTGTTTATGCTCATTGAGCTTTCTCATTTAGGTATGTGAATTGCCACACGTTCATGTTACAATCATAGTTTCGAGGCATTGACTGCATGCTCTATACCTGGACGTCCGTAATTTAGTCTGCAAAAGAAAAGACCTCAAGTCAAGCACAGCAGTTGACAAGATCAAGACCGCTTGATTTGGTATTATACACTTCTATACAATTCTCTTATTTACATCTGGTAGTAGTTCAGGCAAAATCGCTTCTCAGAGATGTGACTGCGATGTCGTTGTCCCCTAGCAAACAGTGTCGTCGCCAATAAGATTTAGCGTGGGCATGAAGAGCGTGCGTCAAGCCCTAGATACACGACATAAGTAAATCTTCCGAGCTAGAGTAACTCATCTGCTCCAAGTGATAATCGTGAAATACAAGGCTGGTTCAATGCATCCCGCGGGTATCCACAACTGGTGACTCTGACGGCGGACAGGAGAAAAGCTTGGCATTTAATGGTAGTGACAAAGATGCTGCTCAAGCCTTTGGCACTTGGAGAGAAATGAAGGTGATGTATTTCGAACGTCCCCGAGCACTATTCGCATGTGGTCGTGCGATAATACCTTTCGCTTTCGAACTCAAACAAAAGGTAATGATTCCGTTCTGAAAAGCCTAGAAGGCAACTTCGAGTGAGTTTGCGAGTGCGATTGAGCGAATTGCCGTACCTGTGACGACGGTGGCCTTAGCGGTAGCACCAGGAGCGGAGTGGAGGATGCTGAAGGAGGAGAAACTTCGAACGTGACGACACAACATTCCTTTGTCAGCCGTCCAAACATTGCTTAAGCACTCGTTCTCTGTGCTCTACTAATTTCTCGTGTCGCATTAGTATCTGCAGCAAGCTTTTGTCCCTCCACTCCAAGTCTTGACCATCTCCACTACTTGCCAAATCAAGTAGTGGATGTGTATACGCAAACAGGGCTACATCAAACAAGCCGGGAGACTCCGTCTTAGTGAAGAATTTTTCATCTGCCAGTAGTGTAGAAAGTGATCGGAAGGCAGCTTCCGCCAAATCGTAGATTTCCGGAGCATCGATGAATGTCCTTGTCCGCAGTAACTCGTCCTTCGCTGCAGCTCTTAGCTGATATGCCAATGACATCTGCACCAAGGAGTTTGACGAAGCCGAGCGGATGTATAGTTTCTTCGCTACCGCCTCGAAGTTCTCGTCTTGTAGGTAGAGGTTGTACAGCCAGGCATTCCTGATATTCTGATCAATCAATGCCATATACGCATCCGATCGTACATCCAACACCTCCTCCTTTGCTCCTTGCGTGATAGCCCATCTTTGAATCTTGGCCGAGCTTATTGCTTGTGGTTGTGGGTCTCTTCTCGATTTGGTGGCTGGTAATATGAAAGGCAGAGCACCACTCGGAGAAGCATGGTTATTTGCGCTCACAATCGAAAAGGGTAGCTTGTTGATCAATAGGTATGCCTGCCATCTCAAGCAAGCTGGATTGGGAGAAAGTCTTGTGCGGTTAGCTTGGTCGCCTGGCGTGAAGATGTGAAGAGTAGTCTGGGTTCTTGGAATAGATGTCCGCTGTGGTAGCAGATTCTCATCGTAGGTGATTAGAGGAAAGGTGTCGAAGAGTTGTCGAATTGGCGCAGGTAGTTCGAACCATGATTTTTGGATTCGTGGTGTCGTGACGCTTCTTTTCGTTTGAGTCGCACCATCTGTGGTATTCATATCCTGTTCTCTGGGATGGCCATTGGTTTTGGATGTATATGATTCGTGCATTTTGTAGATTGATGGGACTCAAAAAAGTGATCGGAAGTCAAACAGACTGCGGTTCCTTGCTTAGCCGCATGCAGCTTTTGTTACCTATATTGGGTGTGGCCGATGCACATCATCTTAGCCCCCGGGTGCCCCTCGAGCAGCCGCCCACTCTAATCTGTCCGGCCGCTTGCTCTTTCCACCTTTAGCATGAAAGTTAAGTAACAAGTGAGGGCCTTAGCCCCAAGTCTCATTGTGCTCAGAAAAACGTACTCATTCGCACAGAATTATGCACTCTTAACCCTCAATCTTTTGTCTTTCACATTGGTAATGGACTCGAGCAGGTTGCAGCCTACGCAGCGTCAACATGGTTGGTCCCAATGACCGCGGCAAGATTACGAAGAGCACGAAATCCAACTCTCTCAAGCGAGAATTGTCGTCAGCAGCGGCCGCACAGATCAATGAACTCACCATTCCGGGGACTCCAGCAGCGGAAGCCAAACAAGAGAAGCGGCAACTGCAAGGTGTCGTAATCGACGGCAAGACTTACACTTGTGCCACCTGCAAGAGTGGTCACCGAGTCGGAGTATGTAAACATGCGCGAGAACGACCGATGAAAGCCACCCATCCGCCGGGTCGGCCAGCCGCAGGCGCCCCAAAGAAGGTCGTGTGCGACTGTCCAAAAGCATGCAAGTGCTCCAAGAAAGATTGCAAATGTCCGAGGCAGTGTGCATGTACTCAGAGAATGTACATGTTGGTGTACATCCCCGGCCCGGGTGAGGAGGGCATGGAGAATCCCGCTCCCGACGAAGAAAAGGGAAAGTGGAAGCTCGGCGAGGAGGTCACCACGGATCTGAAGGGGAATATTCTGAGCCCAGAAGAAGCCAGAGAACGAAAAGAACAGAAGGAAGCACAGAAAGCGACAAGTCCTGCTAACAGCAGCAACCGATCCAGAAGTGCCTCTACACATGACCCGGCTTCACCGTCCGAAGCGAAGCCGAAAGCTAGTGGCGGATGTTGTAGGCACAAGCAAGCCGTCCAAGGTGAAATCAAAAAGGCCATTGAGCAGGAAGCTGTCGAGTCGTTCGAGGAGTCGTTCGAGGAGCCGCCCAAAAAGCCCCGAATCACCACCACAACAACTCATCGTGGATGTAACTGTGGTTCTGCTTGCCGATGTGCTTTCTGCCCGGAGCATTCTGGCAACAAGACATCTCACGACATGGTCAGACAGCAGATCATGCACTTCTCACAGAATCAGCATTTCCCGAACAACTCGGCTTTCACCACTTTCAACACAACTATACCGCAAAGCATGTCCTGTATGGGAGGTCAACCACGCTTCGCTTTAAGTCGATATCCTGCTCAGCCGAGTTTTGTCAACTTCGGTCAGGCCTTTCCCACCGGTGGTGGCAGCGGTGCCTACATGATTGCATATCCAATGCATCGACGATTTACTCCCATGACACCCATCATGGAACCCCAAAATCCAATGCTCACACCACAACCTCCAATGCCTGGAATGCTTGACCCTGAACCACCGATGCCCATCATGCAAACACCAGTTGCAAGTCAGGCCGCATTCGACTTTGCAGACTATGACATTGGCGAAGCTTACGTTGCAAGCGATGGTCCACATGGATGGCAGCAGCATGATTGGCAGGGACTGGCCTCTCCTGATGTATTTACGAACTTCGACGGTCAAAATTTCGGTTTCATGGAAGGAAACGGCTATACTGATGTTGACCCACTCACTACACCCGGCTTCTCCGCCCAGCCATCAGGCAACTTCTCGTTCTCTCCTGCCACCATCCTAGATCAACATGGCATGATAACTCCTCTTCCATCTAAGACACCAAGTGATGACCATGGACGGAATACATTCTTTGACTCAAATACATATACTGCAGCATTTCCACTCACAGAACAACATTTTCATGATACCTTATGACGCAGATGACGGAGTATGAGGCGTTACAACGGGGATTACACCGGGAACAGACGTCAAAGACGTCCGGGTCAAGCAAAGGTGCTTGAGTGGTCATCTGCTTTAGTTTTGCATCGTTAATATTTCGATCAGCAACAGGTTGTAGCATCCTGCTTGCACTGTAGATACTGACCACATACGATCATTCGCGAGAAAAAGAAAAGAAAAAAAAAAAAACCAAGTTAGTCAGTGCATCAGCACTAACAATACCGTATGACAATCCCAAACTCACTGCGCTGCTTTGTATTGCTCTCTCTCTCTCTCTCTCTCTCTCTCTCTCTCTCTCTCTCTCTCTCTCTCTCTCTCTCTCTCTCTCTCTCTCTCTCTCTCTCTCTCTTCATATGTCGTTCTTAAGCCAATAATCAATGGGATATCCTTCCCAAGCCAATGCAGCTTGGACCAGCATTCATTTCGTGTCTACGTCCTCGCCCTAGCTTTCTCACGCATCTCCTCCAGAAGAAACTCGTATACCATGTACTTGCCGATTAAATGAATACTCCAAGTCTTCCAGTACACACACCACCGTTGCAAATGAATCTTACAATGGTTGGAGTTTTGAAGCAAGTTCCACCACAAGCAAACCCCATTCTGGACCCTGACACAAACTCTCGATCTGGAACATTTTTGTCTTCAGCGCGATTAGACGCCAATCCAGATCAAGCATTACCCAAACGCCAACCGAGCTACCATCTCCTTTTCGGTCTCTGAAATGCCATTCTCGGCTCATAATTGGTCGATGCTGACCCAACCAATTCCTGTTTTCTCTCAAGTCGTGTCAGCCCCCATACCCAAAAAGAAAGTTGCTTCCAGAGTGACACTGATCTGCAACAAGAAATTTGCGGAGCTTAGCCGAACTGTCTTTAGCGCCTGGCGCTCTGGACGCTCGTGAGACATCTTTTGATTCATGATTGGTTTAATAGTTGTAAGATGGTGTTTGGAAAGTGCTCTCGGAACAGCCGAAGTGTAACAGATCTCGAATCGATGCTGATGCAAGATGGGCACCTGGCACAAACGTGCGGAAAGACGGATTCGTTATTATGGTCTTCCTTCTCTTCCAATCTCTTGCTATCGTCGACAATACATCTCAAAGCCTTTACCGTTCAGACGAGTTGACCGATCGCGCTGCACGGCAGGGTGACAACATCGCTGCTAGAATGGCGCTGAACTCATCAAATGCACAAACACCAGTGAATCTGAAAGCGGCTTTCAAACACCAGATTTATAATGCTGCTGCACAACCATTGCAATTCGGCAGCCTTTTTACATTACCAGTCGACGCCAAAGACGAGAGGGCTCCAACACCTACAACGAAGACAGCACACGACAGGTTACTGGTTGTGTTCATCCGCCATTTCTTCTGTGGATTTTGTCAGGAATACCTCCGGCAGCTGATCAAAGAGCCACTACTATCACCGACCAATCTTGCCCTACACAAACTTCGAGTGGTAGTCATAGGATGTGGCGCACCGTCTTTAATCAACTCTTATCATGCCGTGACAGGAATGCCGACCGTCTGGCAGATATATACCGATCCTTCAACAGAACTATATCGACTCTTTGACATGCATCGTACACTGAGTATGGGTAGTCGAAGTCCAAGATACGTTCAGCGGAGTATGACCATTGCTATGCTGAGGAGTATTGTACAGGGTGTCAAGCGCATTCCTGAAGGCGACGTAGGTGGAGCAGGAGGCCTGAACATCAACGGCGGCGAATTTCTTTTCACTTTCCAAGACACACAACCACTAGGCCGTCCGAACTTTGATGATTGGCGTCTGAGTTGGTGTCACCGAATGCGTAATTCGAGAGACCACACAGAAGTGGAAGACTTGCTCAGAGTGCTAGATTTAACTTTTGGCATACATACAATAACAGCGCCATCAGCACAGCCAACGAAATCGCTCGTGCATATTCGGACACAATCAACTCCACTGGCCACGTTCGAGGAGAAATTAATAATCAATGAGAAGCTAAAGGTGGTCACAACAGTGAGACGAAATTCGAGTTTTAGACGATCACTTTCGGTGCGACGACAGAGCTGGATGAATAAGGCTGGTCAGCTTGCGAGGTCAGGAAGCATGAAGAGGCCAACTAGTGTCGTGCAATCAACACATTTGACTGCCGTTGCGGCATGAAACCCTAAAGGATTTTTTTTTTTTTAACAATGTCTGGGAAAATCCAGACACGATCACTTGGCAAGCTTGCATGAGACGTCTCTGGATCAGACCAGATGAAGAGCAAGAGCAAAGTTCGTAGAAGGGAAATTGTTTCGAGTCGTGAAGGAAAGGGGGTGGTTTGTCGATGCAGCAATTAGTATGTCTGTAGTTTTTGTTCACAGCTTCTGCAAATCGTGCCGGTAGAGGCAATTCAGGGGAGGCACAATGACTGAAGCCGGTCTTGCCTCCATCCTTTTTACAATCAGTATGAGAGATGATAGTGCAGAAAGACAGTGGTTGGATGACATGGTGAGTGATCGCATTTATACTCGCACCTCCTGATTTCAGCAATCACTTGACCGACATACTCACTTAACAAATCTTAATTTCTGATTGAAAAGAACATGGAAAGGCGAATTTGGACACACGTTGGCCACTTTCAGCAACGCACGATGCAACCACAGATGGCGGCAGAGCATACTTGCCCCAGGCAGACATGCCGATTAGCCCCACTTCCCACAAGACGACCCGAGCTCCTCAGTTCTCAAGAGCTGGATGTCCTAAGGGCTTATTCCTGACCGCCTTCCACTAGCACTTTCATCGCTAGCACACGACATTGCTATGTTGCATGATGCTAAAACACTGTTTCGGACAGTATTTCTTCCTTGTCTTTTCCCTCATACACACGTGTGCTTTAGCTTGTGATATACTTGGAGATTTGCAGGTTCTCCTAGTTCGCAAACTTACCGAGAGCCTTGCTGCTACCACTACCTTTATGACAATGACAGCATTCGACAAGAGCGGATGCTTTTGATTGTTGCCGGTAGGTTTAAGTGGCTTTCCTAGCTGTCTGTGCAGACGGTTCTGGACATCTGCATGATTTTCTTCCCTGAACCACCCCGTCTCAGTGGGTGCCTGCTCATGCACAACAAGCGAGAAATTGTCCAGGGTCCCAAACCAACCAACCAATTAACGGGAGTGTCATCTATACACACCCTGTGCAAGACTTCGACTTCCCCTCAGCTCGTTGATGTGTGCCAACACTGACTCACGAGCTTCTCAAGCATGGTGCAAGCATTCACAATCGCAGCCATAAGCAGCCGCACTCGATGACAGGTGCGGCTGAAGTGATGAAAGGCATAATGAATTCTCGAATATCTTTCTGCGATTTGACCTTTCTTTCTTTTGAGAGAAAGAATCTAATGAACTAATTACAACATATCACCTTGACGTAAGGAGCATTTCATTGGGACGGAATCTTTGTCTACAGGCCCTCGAATTACCACTGTGCAAGCACCGCAGGTTTGAACCATTGAGCTTAATTGCATTTGATCCGTCCCAAACCAAAAGGTAGCCGTTCATCATGGCCAAGCACATCAAATCACTTAACGATGTCAAAGACATCCTAAAGCCGAACCAGCCTAAGAAGCATCATCCTTCCCCTGCCGCATGGGAAGACCAAGTGTTTTACTTCCTCCTTCCGGATCGATTCTCCAATGGCAACGAGACAGATCAGAACATTTACGACGGCTCACAAAAAGGCAAGGCCTTGGGTTCGAATGACGATAGCAACGAATCCCGAGCTTGGCGAGAGGCAGGCACAAGGTTTTGCGGCGGCACACTTCGTGGACTCAAGTCGAAACTGCCATATCTGCATGATCTAGGTATAACAGCACTTTGGATTGGCCCTATCTTCAAACAAGTTGCATGGCTGCAAACATACCATGGCTATGGGGTACAAAATTTCCTGGACGTTGACCCGCGTTTTGGTACACGAGAAGAGCTACAAGACCTGGTGGAAGCCGCACACAGCATGGAGCGTCCAATGTTCGTTATCTTGGACATCATTCTCAACCATTGTGGTAATGTGTTCGAATACAAATTCCATGATCCAGTCTACGATCGTGGCAGAACCTACGACGTCAAAGGTTTCTACGCGGCTGAAGGCGATGCATCAATCCCTCTAGGTCCAGCTGATGACTCGCATTTCCCAAACGGTGCCATTTGGCCTGCCGAGCTTCAGGATGCTGCATCTTTTACACGTCAAGGACGTATCAACACCAGTGGTGGATGGGATGCTTTTCCGGAGTACCTGGACGGAGACTTCTTCGACTTGAAAGACGTCGCTCTCGGCCCGTCCAATGCTGATAACTTTACTCCCACTCGCGCATTGCAGACTCTGTGCGAGGCGTACAAGTATTGGATTGCGTTCGCAGACATCGACGGCTACCGTATTGACACAGTCAAGCACATGGGCGACGGTCCCACACGGTACTTCTGCAGCGTGATCCACGAGTACGCTCAATCCATCGGCAAAGAGCGCTTTATCTTAATGGGCGAAGTGACTGGCGGCAGCGACAAAGCCTACGAAACAGTTGAAGCGACGGGTCTCGACGCGGCATTGGGTATAGGCAACGTCCAGGAAAACCTCTGGAAAGTCCCGCGCGGAGAGGCAGATCCCGAGTGGTATTTCGGCATGTTTCGGAACGCGCTGTACCTGAATAAGGGCAGCCACACGTGGTACAGGGACAAAGTGGTCACGATGATAGATGACCACGACCAGGTCTGGCGAGGCGACAACATCGGCAAGGGACGATTCTGCAGTGCCGAGGGTGGTGCTGAATTAGTTTCTTCCGCCATCATGCTCAATTTATGTACGCTCGGCGTACCGTGCATCTACTACGGTACGGAGCAGGCCTTTGACGGCAGCGGCAACGGTAACGGAGCCGACCGCTACATAAGAGAGACGATGTTCGGCGGTGCATTTGGTGCGTTCCGTTCAAAAGACGCTCACTTCTTCAATGAGAGGCACGAAGTCTACCAGGCTGTAAGTGAGGTCACCAAGATCAGAGCAGCAGAAATAGCATTGAGAAGAGGCCGGCAGTATCTGCGGGACATCTCAGACGGTGAGGATGGAGAACATTTCGGACCAACCAAAAAGATGGGCGGTGGGAGGATCGAAGGTGTGGTTGCCTGGAGCCGTCTGTTCGCTGGCGAAGAGGTGCTTTGCGCGATCAACACGGATTGGAAACACGAGAAGACTGTCTGGGTCAACATCGATGTCGATGTCCATCCGCCTGGCTCGAAGATGCAATACCTTAGTCCTGCTAATGGAGGAACGGTTGGTGTCGAGTTCAAAGCGGGACGATCTGCGGTGAAGATTAAAGTTCCGCAGGGAGGATTTGTTATTCTGAAATAATGTAATGAGGTATCGCCATAAAGAAAATAGTAATATTGTTAACCATCAAGTATATTACAGTACCTTGAAGATGTGCACACGCGCTCATGGGAAATATCTCAAAGCCAAGAGCGTTGCAATGACAGTGTTTGGTAGAGTTTATACAGATAAAATCAAGGAAGATGAGAGGCCGCAGAGACAGAGTTGAAAGAATGAACAAAGTTGGTATTTTAGCTAGTCTGATATTGCACGAGAATGAAGGAGTGATTGTGCTGCAAGCTTCACCTACCGCCATCACGCACAAGCAATTGGCAAAGCGTACAGACACGCAGATTTGAGATCTGGCGGCTAGGCTGATTTCGCTGTTGTCCTCAAATTGATCAACGTGGTAGGTTGAGAAGCAAGTGCTGGGCTATGCGAGCACTTCAGTATCTCCCCCCAAGTAAGTATGTGAAGTGTAACCACTCTTGCAAGGTGACATTGCATAAGCAAACCTTGAGACGAATTGAACATCCTCCACGTGATACTTCCCCTTTCCTTATTTCTCTCCTAGTCTTAACAATCTTGTCAAGTCTCCTCCTTCATTCCATTTCTCCTCCCCTCTCACGCTCCAAATTTTTCTTGCTGTCCTCATAGACCTAGTTTTGTCTGAATTCTTTCGGCGCAGACTCATCGGCCGTCCACAGTTGAGTCGTTCAGTCGTTCGTTATGCGCATGGTCGTACGATATTGGCACCGCGACAATGGTCGCGGGTATGGATGTTTCCGGTATGCATATGTTGATGAGCTCGATGACTGTTGTGTCGTGCCAATTGTTAGGCATTCTCTGCTCTCCGTTTGTGAGTCTGACCGTCCAGGTCAATGATGATTACTTTTTGTTTGGCAGAAAGATGATCCGTCATTTGATATGACAGCATCTCTTTTCCACCACGAGTTGTCAACTCATCAATCATATCCACCGCCGACTTGAGACGCAAAAGCGGTGCTCACGCTTCGGGCATCTTCGTCTTGGGTGATCGTACTCTTGCTTGTTCCTCTAGCGTATCCAACTCGCTCAGGTGGTGCACCTTCGACATAACGCTTGAGTCTGTCCGACTGGCTGTAGCTGGCGACCTTGTTTGTATCCGAGATCGACAGAGCATCAAGGTTTACACCTCCAACGCTACTGCCGGTAATATCAGACTCAGTCGCCACGGTCGACTCACCAGCAACGCTTCCCGGTACATTCCCTCTTCCTTTCACACCATTTGGTTTTCCCTGTCGTCCGTTCTGACCATGTAAGCTTGGCCAATTATCCGGCGTAAAGCCCTGGAACATTGGCGGGTATCCATGCGGAACTCCCACACCAACACCATGACCCATTCCAATGTTTGCTCCACTGATTGCGCTGGAATGCAGACTTGATACGTCGTCGGGTATGTACCCCATTACACTGCCATCATGAGGTGGTTGTGCTGTATACGTCCTGCCATCCCCTCGCTGGCCGTGTCCATGATGCCCACCATTTCGTGCTCCACCGTTGATGCCGCTCGCCATCTGACTGGCATGATTGTACGCCATCTGATATCTCTGCGGTCCTCTATACGTCTGCTTTGGCCTACTGAACTGATGCAACGAGATCTGAAGATTGCTCAACGGGCCCTCAACGAGACAGTTTCGCTCCTTGAAGTACAGGAGCAAGTAATGCCAGAGCGGATGCTTACTCAATACTTTCGGGTTTCCAAGGATTACCAACCCGTACTTTGCTCGTGTTAGCGCAACGTTGAGGCGTCGTGGATCTGAAAGAAATCCAATGCCTTGGTGGTCGTTCGAGCGCACGCATGTGAGAATGATGTAGTCTTTTTCTCTGCCTTGGAAAGCGTCCACTGATGCAACTTCGATCTCTTTGTAAGCATCTTTCTTGAATGTACCACTTGCTTGCATAGATGACACCACGTAACTTCGTTGTCCCTCGTAGGGTGTGATGATACCAATGTCTGCGGGGTTAACGCCCGCTTTGAAAAATCGGGTAACCAGTTTTTCGACGTTGGCGGCTTCGGTACGGTTAAGATAGGATGTTCCAGATGCAGAAATTTCCTCGTTGCCGAGATTGGCCCAGAACATCATGGGTGAATCATTAACTGGCCAGGGGAAGTCGACATCCCGACGCAAGCGCTGTTGCATCGTGACACCATTTTGGAGAGATCCTTCGTAGAACATATTGCTCGGGAATTCGGAAAGGCAAGGATGCATTCGGTATTGCACATTCAGTCGAATTGGTGCACATCCAAGAATAACAAGTCGTTCGAACAGTGACTGATTGAGACCTGCTTTTGCAGCCTTCTTGTTCATGATGACCGGTCCGAGTTGTTGGTGGTCACCAACCAATACAACCTGCTTACAACCTAGCACAAGCGGAATCATACATTCTGGCTCAGCTGATTGTGTAGATTCATCAATCAGGACAGTTCGGAACTTGAATTTACTGAGTCGGGGATCACCAGCACCAACACAGGTACAGCAGATGACATCGGCGTTTGTTAGAATTTCTCGCTCGGCGGCTCGAGTAAGGGTTTTGAATTTCTTTTCGTCTTGGCTGGACAATTCGCCGAGTTCGGATTTGAGTTGGTAGAGCTTCGTGAGTTCGACATTGCTGTCATTCATCCGGACCTGTTCGTGAAGGGAAAGGAAACCGACAGGTGATTCAACGTCTTCTCGCGATTTAGCTGTTACTCTGACAGTTTTCAAGCCTGTTCGGTGAATACGCTCGCATAGCTGGTCGACTGCAACGTTCGATGGGGCACAAACTAGGACTTGACCACCATTGATCTTCGACAAATGGTAGATAATAGTAGCTGATGTGACAGTCTTTCCTGTACCAGGGGGGCCCTGAATCAAACTGAGTGGTTTCTGTAGTACAGATTTGACTGCGTTGATCTGCGAGCCGTTCAACTCTGGCAGACCAGGCACACTGAACTTCTTCGGTAGTTGTGTCTTCATCGGAGCCGCAGCCACCTCATGACCAAGCAAACGATGAAAGATGTATCCAGACACACTCATCTCATCAATTGCAAATGTCTTCATGGCCAACTGCATACGATCGAAAGAGGTAGCCTTCCACACATAATCTGCGGTAAAGTTGTGAGTGCACTCGGTAGGCACAGATTTGTGATCACCCTTAACTCGCAATTCGATGGTAACTTCATCAGACTGGTTGTTTGGAATCTTGATGACATATCCTACACCCTCCCACGGTGATCGTAGCTCACCAGTATATTTCAATCTCATCTCGTCACCAACTGCAAGCTTGACATCTCCCAGTTCTAGCTTGGGCAGCACAAAACTAGCGAGATGCTTGTTGTTCAAACCAAGATCCCATCGTACGATCAACCCGTCCTGTGACTGTGACTCCTTCAATTTCTTATCGTAATCGGCCTCAATCTTCACCAGTGGACCAAATACGTTCTGATATTGGTATGCATCGTCGTATCGCAGCAGAACTGGCGCCGGCTCATCATCGACATTAGCAGCCTTCTCAAGGTCTGTAACCGTTGCTGAGGCATTCTCTTTCCATAGTTCTTCCAGTTTTGCAATCATTTGTGGAGATAGATGTCGTGCTCGAAGTTGTTCTTGATCTGAGGGTTGGGCCACGAGCCAAGAAAGGAATGATCGATCTTCAATGAGAGGTTGCCATCGTGAGGTATCCCAGTTCATGTCTTTTGAGGAGGGCATGGCGGCGCATGGTTGGCGACATAATAGGACCACCACGGTATCTGATTTGGCAGGGATGAAGCCGAGTAGAAAGACGTTCTTCGTTCCGCAGTTGTAGCATTCGAGAACGGTATCGCCAAGAGAACTGGAAGGGTGCAGTTGGACCTCCTTGTGTCTGGCTCGTACAAGATGGTTCACAATGTGTGAGGAGGAAGTATTGCCTCTTGCACTACAGAACCACTTGCTGCAGGACAAACATCGTACAACGCTGGCAGGATTGTGAATGCCGCAGTATCTAAGGTTAGTCAGTATACACTTGCTTCTTCGTGACGCAGCCAACTCACGCGCAAGCATGTGCTGGTAATTCCTTCTCCTCTTCCTGCTTAGCAGCTTCTTTCTGTCCTTGCGCAGCGCTTGTAAGACTCTCCAGATCATCCTCTTCCGGTCCATCTGAGTCATCATCATGCTGCCTTCGTCGAGGTCCTTTGGCCAGACTGAGAATGCTTTCATCGGGGTCAACTGTTGAGATATCATCGGTAGCGTTGATCGCGGCGGCTGAGTTAGAAACCATATGGTTTCCCATGTTACTGAACGCCTCCATATTGACTCTTGCAACGGATCCTCACAGTGTTTCTCTGAGGTGACAGTGTCCGTGTACTCAACACTGCAAAGCGCTGAGTCTGATCTGTAATCTGAGAAAGCGCAGATTTTCCCAGGCCAGTACCGCTGCCTACCCAGCAAACGCCACCCAACACTAAATAAGAAAAGAACAAGAGAGTACAGGGTATTATGTGTGCCGCGCGCCTTCAAGGAAACGAGGCAACTCTCTGATAGGCGTAGAGAAAGGATGTCAGAGGAGCATACGATGAAATGCCTGCACATTGAAGTGAGGATTCGCTTGTGCCGCTGCGGCGTACAAATGTTTGCCCTGTTTGCCCAACTCTGTCACTAATGTTTGTTCTCTTTGCACAAAATTTCTTGAAACCGCAAGACGATCGTCGGCCACTTCAACACCCATCCAGCACACACAGATACACCGACAGTTACAATGCTGCGTAGGCAAGCCAGAGAAAGAAGGGATTACCTTCACCGCCGCGCTCTCCAACTCCGGGACGCCAGTATCGCAGAAAAGCGTTCTCTTCTCAAGAAATCGCTCGCAACCGGCAAACCACTTGATTCATCTATTGCAAATGACAAGTTTTTACGGCGCGACTTCAAATACGATGAATCGCTTGATCGGGAAACCGCCGAGGCGCAACAATCACTAGACGACGAATACAGCATGCTCTCCGGCCTACAAGATCCCCGACCACTGGTCACCACTTCCCGCAGCCCAAGCACAAGACTAGCCACTTTTTCCAAAGAAATAAGATTGCTGTTGCCGACAGGAATACGATTGAACAGAGGCAGTACGATATTGCCGAACTTGCTGAGCAGTGCCAAGGCAGCGGCATTGAGTGATATAATACTACTGCATGAACATCGTGGCACGCCTACTGCTATGACGATATCACATCTGCCACACGGTCCAACTGCAAGCTTCTCACTGCATAACGTCGTGTTAAGAGCGGATATACCCAATGCTTCACGCGGGACAGTCTCAGAATCATATCCACATCTAATATTCGAGGGCTTCACCACAAAACTGGGCAACCGTGTCGTGCAGATCCTGAAGCATCTCTTTCCACCACGAGATGGTCCACAGAGGGTTGGAAACCGAGTAATCACATTCAAGAACGTGGAGGACAGCATAGAAGTCCGACATCATGTGTTTGTGCAGACAGGATACAGAGATGTGGAGTTGGCAGAAGTCGGACCTAGAATGACCATGCGTTGTTTCGAAATCAAGGGTGGTACTCTAGAAAAAGATAGTGGCGGGGAGGTTGAGTGGGCCTTGACGCAATATACTAGGACCGGCAGGAAGAAGGATTACCTATAAGTGACGGAATGGCATGGCTTTGCATTTTCGGCGTTTGAGCGAAGGGCAAGGCATCCTCAGAATATGATTTATGATACCCCGAAGCAATGACAGAGCATGAATAAGGAGTAATGAAATGGCCAGCATTCAACAGAAGTTCCGGTTCCTGAGAAACAGATCATACTGCTATCATTCCGCTTCCATTCCCCAACCCCTCATTCCAACTTCCCATCTCCTAGTCCAGTGTTGCCCGATCCCACAAAACCAATAAACAGAACATATCGCCCTCTTGAAATCACCCAAGCTGCACCATCTCGCTTCACAAATCAGCTAATCAGCAAATCAAGCTTCAATCACACGAAACCAAGAAGCTACCCTGTGCCTTCTTCTTGTCCTCCTTCGCCGCCACCATGCCTCTTTACTAAATCTGCAACCAGTCGAGAATGGTGAACAGAAAATGATGTGAGATTCAGAAAATACAGTGCCTGATTTGTTGATGCAAGACATGAAAGGCATTCCGGGCGAGCACTTTAATACCCCGGCCTACGTTCGAGGAGGGGTTGAAGGGGACACTGTGGACTGACAGATTGTAAAGACTCGAGTGAAACTTGAAAGGCATATCATGCTTCGTCCTGTTATATTCATACTTTCCGTCAATTCCGTGTCAAGGCACGTACGGCGAATCAAGGAATATTGTATTGCATAAAAGATCATTTGGTATTGGAATCCTCACCAGGGGTATCTTTGCCTGCGAATCCTTCGCTTATAAGCCTACCAGATGCATTTGAATTTTGCCGTGCCTGCCACGAACGCCAACCTCTCGCCGTCCAGATCTAGTTTGGCACTCCCGTGCCTCAGTACGGCTTATGACAGCGACTTATCCCCTTCCACTGCATCATCCGCTTCCAAACAAGATACAGCACTCTTCAATTCCACCAGAACCTTATCCACAAGCCCTTCTCCTCGATGCCAACCCAACTCCTTCTCGTTCGTAGGCACAATCTTTGCCTTGAACACATCCTTCTTGAGTCCAATAAGCTCTTTCAGATCTTCAAGCAAACTCTTCTTATGCTCATCGAAACCAGTAAGTGACAACACCATCATCGGGTCTACACCCAAACTCGCTCCAGCCTGTCTGTAGTCATCAAGCATGAAGCTAATCAGAGACAATGTAGCAACCTCTTTCGCCAAAGCAAGCGTAACAAATTCATCCGGCTTAGCTTTGAACGCTTCACTGACCCGCCTCAGCTGCTCTGGGAATGTATTGATGAAGGTACTAATCTCAGTCGCGATCGGAGCTCTTACGGCATGCAACAGGTTAAGGGCCAAGGCTAGTATTCCTTCAGACCAGATGGTATAGAGGACTGAGCAATGCGCTCGTTGATCGAGATGGCCGACACCATCCGGCATTCTTTGAATGGCCTGAGTGACTCGTGCTGTCAACACCTGGCTCATCACGCCCTCAACCGCCATATTTTCTGCGACCTGTTGCAACGCAGAAAAGGACACCACAAGGCGAGCAGCAAGAACCGCATAAACCGGCTCATTTTCGGTCTCTTTGCTCGTGAGAAGATGCGAAAAAAGGTATAACCTTGTTACATACTGTAGCGTACCGGCTGAGAGAATTCGTTCTGAGATTTGTGTTGCGAATTCAGGTAGTCGAGACATTCGTAAGATTGTTTCAACAGTATTAAGAATCAAGGTAATGTCTTTCAATCCAATATCTATCGAGTCTTTTGTAGGTCGTTGCTGCATTTCTGCCTGTTTTTGTTCGAGAATTGCCGTAACGACGCTTGGAAGGCCATTACCAACGACCACACTGATGACATCGATAATTTCCGGCATGACATGTTCCGTATGTTTCATTAGTTCTCCTGGAGTGCTCGATACGCTTGCGAGTGGTTTCCATCCCGATCCGATATGGAATTGCAGAGCTAGCAGCACGACATAGAGCGTCGTTCGCCAGTAGTGCAGGTCGTCATGAGTGATAGCAGCCTCGTAATTCGCATTCCTGTAAAGCGCGCACTGCCATGCTGGGACTAGCAAGTTTCGAAAGTCCGAACCATGAGCGTTTACTTTGACAAGTCGCTGTGTAAGCGCAAGTGCTATCTCGGCGCGTGATTGGAAGAGGTTATCAAAGATCTGTTCGGCAGGGTAAGGAGTGGTATTTGCGGTCAAGCATCGTTGTATGATATGAGCCATTGTGACACGGATAGCAGGGTCCTGGACGAAGAAAGCGGCGTGTTCCATGCATAGGCTCTGAAAGCTTCGAAGAAGGAGTAGTTCGGACTCAACCATATTAAGATTTTCATTGGCTCGAGTCATTTCTGCAAAGTATGATTGATCTGCATGTCTGCCATCCAGCTTCCATGCCGGATTGTTGCTGAGTACAGTGTTAGCCAGATCAATGTCGTAGTAGCCTTCCTTCTCGGCATACGACAGTTCAGTACGCCTGAAGTTCTGGATGTTGTAGCCAAACTTGCTTGCGAAATTCTTGTGTAGGTTGGAGTGTAGCGAGCTGTTGAAACTTGAAACATCGACAGCATGATTGGTCAACCACTTCACCAGTGGTTGGAACACTTTCATCAATGAGATGTCTCGAACTGCCTTGGCATGTTGTAGAGCGACAGAACCTAAATCGACTGCTAGGGCAGATATTTGGTTATGATGACATATCGCTTCAGGACCATTGGGGTTGGCTCTCGTGATGTAGTCAATCAAAGCTTTGAATGTGTTTGCAGTCGTAGTTACTGAGGATAACGTCCAAGACCAATTCTGTTGTGCCGCGATTAGGAAATGTAGAATTGAACATGCCAGATCGCGCTCCCTCCGGCTGGTTTTGTGTTCCCAGAAATCTCTTTGAGCAATATTCGTCATAGCTGAAGTGACAAACAGCCTACCACGGTAGACACTTGAATCTTCTTTGCACGATCTGGATTGCTTCTCTGGTACAGACCCAGTAAGAATGACCATTGACAGCCATTGCTGATCCCTGCTAATCAGCTGCGTTAAGAACTCCCAAGCAGTAGCAGCCAAAGACGCGTTACGTGACAAGGATGCTGCAGCGAGCAAGTTGAGTAGTGAGATTGAAGTAGTGGAACCGAGGTGCCCAAGAAGCGAGGCGGGCTTTTGAGATGATATGGATTGCAGCAAAGAACATAATAAGCGAGCGGCTGGATGCTGTCCGCGATGGACGAGTGGTAGTTGTCGAATGAGGATTGGTGCAATGTCGAGCAGACAAGGTTCCAAACCAGACATGGGTAACATTTCTAGTTTGACAACAGCCATTACTGTGGTTGAGAGCGCAAACAGCGAGCACAGACGCAAACTCGTAGATCGGCTGTGAGCGAAAGTTTCGCCAACTTTCGCTGCCGGTAAGACGTGTTGTAAGACTGCTCCGGATTTAGCATCATCAGCTGATTGGGGACGTAGTCGGGTCATGATGAGTTCAGCTGCACGATAGTAGCATGCAGTCAATGTAGACTGTTCCTTTCCAACTCCATATCTGAAGTGGAGAAGGGTCTGAAATGCTTCGGTCAGATTTTTCACAATCGAGTCCTCCTGCTGGGTGGGCAGCTCTTTCCACGTTGGCATTGCGTCGAACATTTCGAGCATAGTGTAAGTGACGCCATAGAGCGCATCTTCAAACATCTTGCTACTGTTGTTGAGTAGATTGAGACTGGACCTAGAGCTGACTCTTGAAATGCGTGCTATGTCCACAGGCCTTCGAATGGCAGCATTGACCATTTCCACATACAGCTCGGTAGTCTTCTCCGTTACGGGCGCAGCCCCTGAGACTCCTTCAGCGCCATTGGTCAGCGCGTACAACAAGCTTCCACCTCCATGAGAGTTGACTATGCTAGTCTTCATGACATGGGACCAAAACTGTGATGGGCGTACGTTGAGAAGGGCTATTGCAAAAGACATCGACGCGCATAGAATGCTTGTATCCATGGTGCTGCTCGGGCGCCGTCGGTAAATCTGTAATTCCTGCTCTAGGATATTGAAGACAAGGCTGGTGACATTGGAGCCAAAGCTGATGTTAGCACTGGTTTCCTCGAAAATGGTATCGATTGCTGCTTCGCGAGAAGCGTTCGTAGCATCATTAATACTGTTCGTTGCAACGAGTAATTCTGCAAGCAGCATAATAATTTCCGCCACAACATCAACAGGAGACTCATGTTCTGCAAGCACTTCGTGGAGCACTCCGTTGTAGTGCATCTCGAGCCACTCACCCACCATAGTCAGACCTGAATATCGATATTGCCATCGAATAATTGGGACATCTGAATCAGAGATAACCTCCCCTGTGGTTCCAGCAGGTAGGACCATCGTCAATGGTCCGTTATGCCCACCTTGTGTCAAAAGATGACCTGCTGCTTGAGGAAAAGCATAGGCATTTTGTTCAAGTTCCACCATATTCAGGTTTTCATCTTCACGAGTTGTGTGGTAATTGTCGCTGAAGGGTCCATCTGCTGCATGAGTAAACGAACTTAATGATTTTAGACGGAAAGTAATGTACTGTGTGGCGCCATCAAATGCGTCGGCTCGAGATAGAAGTCGACATAGTTTCAAGAACGGGAGCGCTTCATGCGGAAAACGGGCAGCTGCAACATCCAGAATGTTTTCAACCAGAAACGGATCGTTAAGGAAGGTTGTACATGCGAGACTCGATTCGTTTGATTGATGTGGTGCGAGCTGTCGTCGTGGTGCAAGAATGGCGAACTGAGGAATGAGGATCTCAGGACCATATCGATCCGGGAAGACGGCGAGAATGGCGGCCACCATTTCTTGCAGAATTTGTGTTCGAAACGCTGGTACAGGCCAGGTCAAGTCTGGTCCTAAGTTGCCACTCATTGCGGCTAGGATGTCCGACACATTCGATAGCTCCAAGGTATGAGTTAAGAGAGTGCCTATCGGGTCGTGATCGTCGAGACCTGACATCAGTACAGCATCCACAACTTCTTCGAATATGCTTTGTTGTGTAGGTGCTGACAATGATGCCCGACGACCGGTGACAGTATCGTAAGTTGCGGCTCCCTCGACTGCTCTATGCGAAACAGGACTGTCTCTCGGATCTTTAAACTCATCTGCTTTTCCGCGAGTCTTCTGCAAGATGAGAGCCCAAGCCAAGGCCGCTGGAAGTGCCTGTACGCATGATTGGCCAGTAGCGTTATACAGAATAGTCTGTAGCTCAACTACTGTATCTGTGTTATGAAGCCAGAAGGAAGGAGACTGGGATGGCGAATCCAGCTGAGCTATCGTCCCTGCAGGATCAATAACGGCCACCGAGGTAAGCGCGACCAGAAGTTGAATGCGGTGAACTTGCTCGGGCGGCAGCAGCGGACTAGGCTCGAGGTCGCCGAAGAAACCCACTGTAGCCATGGCTTGCACCCATTTCTTGATAATGGTAGGTGGAATGTCCTGAGTACTCCGACAAGCTACAATAAGAAGCTCCATCAGCGAAGCGATATGGTAGAGATGCCCAATCTGCCAGATGTAGTTTGTGTCATCATCAATTACTGTCCACTGTGGCCCATTGACCAGAGCGTCAACCCTGCTCTTCACCATATCCACGCACTGCTCGAAGCTCGCTGTCACATTAGGTTGAACAATCCTTACCGACGCCGCTTGAATCAAAACGCTCAGTCGCTCATCCAGTAGAGCCAACCATGACTGGCTCAGCCCGAGACACTCCTGGAAATATGTAAAGACCTGACGCCGCCGCCTCGCAGTCTCAGTGTTGAACTCGTCTTCAGACCTCAGCATAAACGTGGCCGCTTGAAATTCAGCATCAAAAGCTAAATTTGAGCCATACACTCCACGCAAGCTCGCGATCTCAGCCTCTGAATATCCGGCTTGCAAATGTGAATAAGGACGATTCTGCCATTCCAGAAGGACGATTCGGAGTGCCTCTAGCGCATCGACATCTAGCTCGCTGCTCAGCCATAATGCATCACTTTTGGTCTGCGCAAGGTCGTAGTGTTTATTGGATGTAGGAGAGAGGTTGATAGCGGCTGTCTTCGTTTCGAATGCCTTGTTGTCGTTTGACTGCCTGCGGAAGGAAGGAGATGTAGCTCGAAAGTGGGCTTGCCAATCCTCATGAGCAAACAACGCCGGGTCGAATTCATCATCTGTACAGTTCAAGAGGTGGTCGGAGAGATCGACCCATGATCTACGAGAATCAGTACACCTTCTTCAGGCACCTGATCGAAAAAATTGTACTTACAAGATCTGTTCCTCTCCTGCAAATACTCCGGGAAGGTCAGGCAAATACTTCCTGCCTTGCGATGCCATTGCGCATGCTCAATGACCCAGAGAACCTGCAAGGAATTATCATTAGTCTGATAAAATCGACCTAGGTGGGAGGTATCGCCTTGTCAACCACAATATTTGGTAAACTCCGCAGGCGCGACTGACGTGAACAAACGCGTAAAGAATCAGACCAATCGGACAACGTTGAAAACTAAAGTGGAGCCATTACATTGTGCCGTTCGGGGATCTCCTGGGGTAGACCAGAGGAGTGAAATAAATTGTGACTCGGGTGCAGATCGTCTGTATACGTCTTCGAGCACACCACGAGCACGATGCCTGCCGCAGACTTGGTCGACCACTCCCGCTTTGATATTCCTCCTGTCGCAAAACTTGACACCGCCACGAACCTCATTCTCATCGACAATTATGACTCTTTCACATGGAACGTTTACCAGTATTTGATACTCGAAGGCGCCTCAGTCTCGGTATACAGAAACGACAAGATCACCCTCGGTGAGCTTATCGCGAAAAAGCCTACACAGTTGGTAATTTCGCCTGGACCTGGTCATCCGGACACCGACTCAGGTGTAAGCAAAGATGCTATCCGCCATTTTGCCGGCAAGATACCGATATTCGGGGTGTGTATGGGACAGCAGTGCATTATATCGGTGTTTGGTGGCAAGGTCGATGTTACAGGCGAGGTATTGCATGGGAAGACGTCACCCTTGAGACATGACAACCAAGGAGTGTATACCGGCCTCCCACAAGACATGCCAGTCACAAGATATCACTCGCTTGCGGGAACACATCCCACTCTCCCACAATGTCTAGAAGTGTCAAGTTGGATCGCAAAGGGACCAGATGGTGGCAAGGGTGTCATTATGGGTGTTCGGCACAAGGAATATGTTATGGAAGGTGTGCAGTTTCACCCCGAGAGTATTCTTACGGAGAATGGCCGAATGATGCTACGGAAATTCCTCAAGATGACTGGAGGTACATGGAAAACCGAGAACAAGGCACCACAGGTCAACGGCAGTACAGACGGTGTGGAAAGCAATAAAGTTTCGATACTAGAGAAGATATACGCTCGTAGACGAGAGCTTGTCGCTGCGCAGAAGCTCGTCCCATCCCAAAGACCTGAAGATTTGCAGGCCGCCTACGACCTCGGCCTTGCACCGCCACAGATATCCTTCCCGGATCGCTTGAGACAATCTGCCTATCCTGTCTCGTTACTAGCAGAAATCAAACGAGCATCACCGTCCAAGGGAATGATCCAAATCTCTGCCTGTGCACCAGCTCAAGCTCGGAAATATGCTCAAGCTGGAGCATCGGTTATTTCGGTTCTTACCGAACCTGATTGGTTCAAAGGCAGTCTTGAGGACATGCGATATGTGCGGCAGAGTCTCGAGAGCATGCCTAACCGGCCAGCGGTATTGCGGAAAGAGTTCATTTTTGACGAATATCAGATCCTCGAAGCAAGACTGGCTGGTGCCGATACAGTCTTGCTGATTGTGAAGATGCTTGACGTTGAAACATTAACGAGACTATATAAATACTCTCAGAGCTTGGGCATGGAACCTCTGGTAGAGGTTAACACACCTGAAGAAATGAAAATCGCCGTCGAGCTTGGTTCCCAGGTCATCGGCGTCAACAACCGGAACTTGACAAATTTCGAAGTGGATCTTGGCACCACTAGCAAACTCATGGATCAAGTACCAAAGTCGACTATCGTGTGCGCCCTTAGTGGCATCTCTGGGCCACAAGATGTGACAGCATACAAGAAGGACGGAGTAAAAGGTGTACTGGTTGGAGAAGCTTTGATGCGAGCTCCCGATACAGTTGCCTTCATCGCGGACCTACTAGGAGAACCAACAGTGCAAACGACAAAGACAAAGCCTCAAATGGCCGTGAAAATTTGTGGTACAAGAAGTCCTGAAGCGGCGAAAACCGCTGTTGACGCTGGTGCCGACTTCGTTGGTGTCATTCGAGTGCCTGGACGATCACGATTTGTTCAGGATGATGTTGTTCATAAAATCGCAGAAGTAGTTAAGACGACAGCTCGAAAAAATCAGATGCCATCAATACTACCG
Organism: Neophaeococcomyces mojaviensis; assembly: GCA_030247915.1. NCBI lineage: Eukaryota > Fungi > Ascomycota > Eurotiomycetes > Chaetothyriales > Neophaeococcomyces > Neophaeococcomyces mojaviensis. Next base: position 96,776 of record JAPDRQ010000035.1, read on the forward strand.
CACGTAGGAGCAGAAGACTACTTTGAGTACAATCTGAGATCTCTCGTGCGGGCTGAAAGAGCACAGCTTGTTGGTGTCTACCTCAATGCCAGCCTCGAAACAATTATCGAAGAAGTGCACAGATTTGGCTTTGACGTGGTGCAGCTGCATGGCTCAGAGCCACTTGAGTGGGCGAGAAGCATACCCGTACCTGTTATCCGACGTTTTTCGCCAGGTGAAGTTGGCTTCAGTGCACGAGGATACCAAGCTTTGTCTCTTCTCGATGCCGGCGCTGGCGGCTCTGGGAAGCTACTCGACGGTAAAGCACTGAGGTTGCTTTTCGAGAAAGATTCGAGTGTCAAGGCTATGCTTGCTGGTGGTCTCACAGTAGACAATGTGCAAAGTGTGCTTGAGCAACTCGGACCCTACGCTGAGAACATCCTTGCAGTTGATACGAGCAGTGGCGTTGAGACGGATGGTAAACAGGACCTGCAGAAGATTACCGCTTTTGTCAAGGCCGCGAAGGGTTGAAAGAGTGTTAAATACCAAAAACATTTCTCCAAGTACTTCTCGTCTCCAAATTTTCCGATCGATGAAGTCGTATGCAGCAATACCACAGCCTCCACGAAATGAGCGATACGCTTGCGCAAGTAATGCTCCAGATGTGGCTGCAGTATATACCTGGTAGCGATGTGGCCCTCTTGCTTCTCACAACGCCTAACGTGTCCATCTCCTTTGGACACAGGTATTCATCACGACAATCATCGCGATCCCTGAGCCTGGCACAAAGCTATCGGTACAGTATGACGGATTTAACGACAGCAAATGTGACCAAACAGCTCGAGCTTGCTCTCGTCTGGAGAGATCACTGCCTTCAGGATGTTTTCGGCATGTCTGTGAGCACGGCGGTCTAGTTGCCAAATCTCTCTTGGGTTGCTCCTTGCTGGGCTCATTTCAAGCTTCGCTGACTTTCAAATGAGTACCACTTATACAGCGATCCTTCACCAAGTGCTTGCATAGACGTGAGATCAAGATGTATATATGCCACACGTTTCAAACTTTGTTTCTGCATCTTCAATTTCATTATCCTGCTGCTGTACTCGGCGTATCTTGTCTACACTTCTCTCTCCTCAAGCCGATGTAACCCTCCCTACTCTATTCCATCTTCGTGAAAACCATATGCTAGCACTACTTCCTCTGACAAGATGAAGCTCACCTTCAGCAAGGTCGTTGTCTGTCACACCAACGACTTCCCTGCCAACAAGAACGATAAGATCGAAACTTGGATCAAGAATCGTGGTGGCAAGGTAGTAAAGGAGCTCACTGATGATGTGACCCATTACGTCGTCTCTGGACGAGTGTGGCGCGCAAACTGGCAAGATGGTATAGCTAACGAGCAATGTCTTTCGTGCTCTAAACTCACTCCTGCCAGACCACCCGGTTCGAACAGCTAGACGCAAGGGCACTATCTACGTTGTTAAGTTCGACTGGCTAGAGGATAGTTTGATGAGCACACATGGTCGACCGCTCGAAGAGAGCAACGAGAAGTATGCTTGGGAGGTTCCACACGCCAAGAGGGTGAAAGAGAAAAGGAGAAAGCAGAAGCAAGAAAACAATAAGTTGAAGAAGAGGGAAAACAAAGCAGCTAGTATCGCTAGCGCTTATGGAAGCGAACTCGACATCGACTGTAGCGACGACATGTCTGATCAAGATCTTATGAACGGCAACGGTACACCAAACAAACCTGGCCAAACAACTAATCCAAATCGAGTAACCAAATCGAAAAGCACTACTGTTACAGAGAAGAAGAAGGCTCAGAAGATGAAAGATATTATCCAATGTGGTATGTCCCATACACGAGCAGCTGGCTAGCACAAGCGACACTGTTATCCATCGCATTCCACGCACCGAACGATGTTCTGACAACCAAATACAGGCATCAAATTTGATAAGTCATGCCTGGAGTTTGAGAAGGACATGGCACTGGGTAGGACCATCTACTCCTTTACATCTGTAGCCCGTCACCAAAACTAACATTTTCATAGCCGGCTATCGTCCCTACACTGATTCTAACAACTTTACCTACCTAATTATGTTGGTTAGAGACGACGTCTTCACAGGCATCGAAGAGAGGTATCAACTGAAGGTAAGCAGTGCTCTTAATCTGTTTGAGTTTCCCCGTGAGCATGTTTCCTCGTCAGACTGGACTTCGGCTTGTCGTTTCGAATGTGGCTGAGATATTACCAGCCATCAACCCAGAATAGTGCCAGTCTGCCTGCCAGAGGCAACCAGTGTAGTTACTCTTCTCATGCGTCTAACTCTTCCAACAACATCCCTACTTCTCTAGTACCTCCACAGAGTCGTTTTCAAGTCAACAAAAGCACAACAGTCCTCCACTACCTTGAGGATAGATACTGCTGCCAAAATTTCAAACGTCCATTCTGGGACACTGACATCGATACGATCAACGATGGTCATTGCACGCCTAAGCTCGACCCCAGCAAGCGCAAAACTCGGTCTATCAGATTGCCCTTCAACAACACCTGCTTCGACTGCAGGTTCATCACACCCAGCACAGATCCTGTCTTCAGCCACTGGCCCCAACACCTTCCGTTCTCCATTCATCCAGCCATACCCTACAATCCCGATGTTGTAACCAGCTGCCTTCCAGAACCTCGTCCACATCGCCATGTCAAACTTCCAAAACCACTGGCTTACTCTGTACAGCTTTACGAGACATACACAGCAACCGCTCAGCCACGACCGAAGATCCCAGCGAGCATTTCGCTTTCATCCGTGAGGTCCTCCTCAACCTTTTCTTCCGCTGCCCAACTCGGGGTTCCATTCACTTCCATCCCATCTTTGTACTCGCACGCTCAGCAACTCGTCGCACCAGCCAAGAAGACTTATGCTGTTGTCGCCCAATATACTAGGAAAGGTCGCTCTCAAGCCGAACCAGTCTTTCTTGCGCCAAAAGGCAGCAGCTGGGACTTCGCTATCGATGCGTTCAGGAAGATGTTCGCCAAGAAGACTGGCATGACATGGGAAGACGCTTTATCTGGTGGAAGGCAGGATAACGGTACTTCAGTGCTGGTACCTTCTGAGCACAAAGGAGCAAAAGACAATATGGACGTCGGCAACGATAAGTTCAAGTACATGCCCAACACTTCTGAATCTCTTGAGAAGGTCAGAAAGCAGTACAAGCAGTACCTTGGCGAGGATTGGTTGGTGCCAGAACCACAAAGCCCTGACTGTGCCACTACTAAGCCAGGTTCAACCGAGGCCACTGCAACCACAACAGAGGATGCTGTCAGGAACTCTGACGCCGTAGAAGCTACCGATCAAGGCGAGTCAGATCGAGCCGAAAGCTATGCTGCAGATAACCGGGCTAATGACCGCAAACATGGCGATAAGGATTTTTGTGCTGAAGAGGTTCCAGATGCGCAAACGGTGAGTCTCCCTGATAGAGGAGAAGACAAAACGGAGTAGAGCAAGTGCAAGACTTCAGAAGGAGCGAAACTGGATAGTTTGGTATCTGCGAGAAGCAGTGGAGTGCAACAACAACTAAGCTGCATTCGACATGAAGATTCGCAAGTTACTGCTTTGAAAAGAGACATGTACCTACCCACATCTTGACCACAGCCTAAATATTGCAAAATTAATTAGCTTCAATCCAAGCGCAAGCAGAGGCAGAATATCGCATTGACATTGCAAATCAGATCAGATCAGATCAGATCAAATCTACGTATATTAATTCTACTGCTTTCCTTCATCCCTATTCAAGTGTCAAACAGGGAGTCTTGATATTGTAGCCATTTGCGATGATTGTCAAAACTGACTGAATATGGAGAGATTCACTACTGTACACCACAGTTGGGTTTGCCTAAAGTCATGGGAAAGGTAGAAGTAAATGATAGGCAAAACATCCACGGTACCTGTATATATCTCCTCCCATGTTTCTCCTCCCATATTTCCGGAGATTACAGGTTTGTCAGTGAGAGAATCTAAATGCCATTTTGTTTTTTGTGTAGAGAGGAGTTGTAGATTGGATCGGGAGCCAAGTCTTATGGTACTAGACTTCTTTTGCCCCCCATTCTAGTAGCATCTGTACTATATCCTTGTGGCCGTTACGTGATGCTGCTTGTAGTGCATTGCCGTACCGTCCTCCTTGAGAGTTCACATCCGCACCATGGTCGAGCAGCATCTGTACTATCCTCTCGTGACCATAGCATGATGCCGCCTGCAGTGCACTACCGTAGTCTCCTCCTTGAGCCTCCACATCCGCGCCATGGTCGAGCAGGACTTGTACCACTCTCTCGTGACCGTTATATAATGCCACCTGCAGTGCATTACCATACCGTCCTCCCTGAGAGTTCACATCCGCGCCATGGTCGAGCAGCATCCGCACTATCTCCTCGTAATCATAACGTGATGCCGCCTGTAGTGCATTGCCGTACCGTCCTCCCTGAGCGTTCACATCTGCGCCGTGGTCGAGGAGCATCTGCACTGCCTTTTCGGAGCCATAAACGGACGCTGCCTGCAGTGCACTACCGTACTGTCCTCCCTGAGCGTTCACGTCCGCACCATGGTTGAGCAGGATCTGTACTATCTGATCGTGCCCGTTGTATATTGCCGCTTTTAATGCGCTACTGTAATCTCCTCCTTGAGCGTTCACATCCGCACCATGGTCGAGCAGCATCTGTACTATCTTCTCGTAACCATAACGTGATGCTGCCTGCAGTGCACTAACGTACTCTCCTGCTGGAGCGTCCACGTGCGCGCCATGTTCAAGCAGCATCTGTACTACCCTCTCATGGCCATGGTATGATGCCGCATTCAGTGTAGTACCAGATAGTCCTCCATAAGCATTAACATCTGCTCCGCGAGCCAAAATGAGAGAGACTATCTCTGATATGCCAATAGATGCTGCGTAGTATAGTGGTGGAGCTAAACCTTCTGAAATAAGTCCTAGCTCTATTCTCGAATAGTAGTTCCTAATATCATACAGTTGAATCCATATCAGTAAATTGGTACTGTTAAAGAACATTTTTGATGCCAGATCCAAGACCCGAGGAGTGCACGTGCTCTTACTTTCATGTATATGCCTCCACCAATATTCTGCGGCGTATCTAGCTAACGGGTGTAGTTTGAGGAGTTCTTCGGTCAAGGGTGCCTTCTTACCCAGGTCGAGTAAGTAATGCAAGCAGCCTTCAGCTATCTCCATATGGCAGCTGTCGGACCCAAAATCTGGCGCTAAAGTACAAGTTGCATATGCATCTGTCTGTCGCCGCCCTAGCGGATTCTCACCAACTAGATAGTCGCGGACAGTTTCGTGAATGAACTGGACAATAGGTGGTTCCGTCTTGGTTGACTCCACGAGACCATGTGAGCAATCCAGCAAGTACTTAGCCACTGTGTCCTGTGATGGTGCCACGTCCTGGTCAATGTCTGTGGTTTGCTGAACAGCGTGATAAAGCTCTAACGGGCTCAATGGTCGCATCGAGAAAAAGACCCACTTAAGGAGTCGAACACATGTATCAAGATCTTCCGAGTCCCTAGAGAAAATCTGGGCGAAGAGATCTTGCAGATCCGGAGGTATTTCCTTCAGCTTCCTAAGCATCGCTGTTAAGCTCTTGCCTTTATCGTAGACTTTGTTCAGTATAGGTATCACGAGAACAACCCAGAGAAAAATTCCTGCCGAACTATCTTGTATCTGGCGTCGGATGTCTTCCATCTGTGGGCTGTTGCCTCCTGCTAACTCGCTGCGAATATAAACCTTAATATCTTGACTATGCTCTATCTGGTCTTCCATAATAAGGGATAGACTCTTTTCAACGGTAATATGTGGATAGTGACGACTAGAAAGACATATACGAAGTGAGCAGGTTGTAGTATTTACGTGGTATATTAGACGTTTTAAAAACCTCACCATACTTCGTACATCGTCGTCATCGCCTTCATCTAACGCATCAATAAAGATAATTAGAGATGGCAATTGTAGTGTGACGATAAGCTCAATCAAGAAGTTTTGCACCTCCATTTCAGTCCAGTCCTCAACTATGCCGTCCCTTACCTTGGTAGCGAAGCTCTCCACGAACAGAGAACGGCTGCTGGGATGGAAGCACAAGAGCTGGTGTAGCAAGGATCGGTACAGCCCTAGGCTCGACTTCTCTAGTGTATGGGGCGACCGTGCATTAAAAAAATACGAGACAATGGTTTGTGATGGCCACTCCCGTTTGGCCCAAGCGAGCGTCTCTTTCATGATCGTTGATTTACCCGATCCTGGTTTGCCCTTGATCCACAGGAAGTCAGGGTGTTCGTGGTTTTCACTGATGTTGGCCCATGCGATAAAGTCCTTGTGACGGACCAACCACTCACAAGTCATCGGCAGTGCTGTACCTACATTGCGAAGACGTGCATCCATGCGATCGAACGTCAGTGACTTGAGAAGGGTTTCATAATTGTCTTGTGACTGGGTTTCGTTAGGGTAGTAAACAATAGTGTCCCCGATATGTGCTCGCGCGTTGTCACCGACGGTAATGTTGCCATATTGGTGATGGTGCTGGTCGGTTGGTTGTTGTGCTATAGGTAAGGTGGTCCCATTTCCTCCTCCTTTGTTATCGGCCCTCATCCACTCTGTGCCTCCTAGACGCCGTTGTAGAACCATGGCGATCGCCGCTGACGTACTGCATATGGGCAAATTTTATTTCAATGCTTCGGAGTGTCAACTCAGGATCTGGGAGCCTCCGAGTTGACTGGAAGGATTTTGAGGTTTTGGAGTGTAGGCGGATCATAAATGGTAGTGTCACAGGCACTCCAGATCCGACAGTATCATTTCAAGGTCATATTTGAAGCAGGCCTTACAATAGCCAGCTAGATGATATCTGGTATGAGATGGGTCGACATCTCCGAGGGTACGATAGCACGTACGGAAAAGGGGGAAGCGCAGGCACCTCATGGTTCATCTGGGGCCGTTTGCCAAGCGTCATTGAAGTCGTGATCGGTTGCGGTCCGGACAGATTGGCTTCGGTGGCCCTACAAAACCTGACGCAGAAGAAGTGTATGAATAATTAAATAAATGATTTCACAATCGTGGGCAAAGGCTCTACTAACACTTTAGCATATGCCATACGTCTTTCTGCTCATGCCCTGTGATTTTTCCCTTTGCACTAGCTCACTTTGCCTGACCAATTTTTAAGCTCTGTTAGCTACAAAACAAGGGCAACTTCACTCAGGCATTGCTGTTTAATCACGATACACGCTGATCATTTGTTGTAAGTCGTACGAAGTCCAGAACACTCAGTTGACGAATGAATGAACGATCACTCGGAAGATAGCCATATAATAGACTATTTGGCTAGCCGTCGCGAGCGCTGTGTGTGGTGTCAATCTGTCTTTCAAGTATCATGGAACATCTTGCTTGCCGTCCTCGACGCCGTCCTTAGGCGAGCGGCGATAGCTCAATCTACCCGTTCACTTACTTCAAGGGGAATACGGTTCAGCCGCAACAAATCCAAACTTCAACATGTCGTGACGCGAGCATATATGTATCATCTCGTGCGATATTCAAAGCATAAGAGAATATTGCAGGTTGAACACTCTGAACTGGTGACGTGCAACAACTTCTGACCATCTTGTGCGCCTTACGATCTGCCTTGAGATTGACATCGTACAGCTACATGCGCCTTAAAAAGCAGATAACAAGTGTGGACATGTTTACCGTCCGCCAACCAATTTCGCTGTACACACTGCGGCTACCTCGATCCAGCTGCATCACAATCATCCACGGTGAAGCCATAAAGGTCATGACGAAACTCAAACCACCGGGTCAGACGAAGATGGATTCATCTATCTTCTTTCTAATCAGGTTGAGATATGGGAACATACGTATCCTACGAAGGGACGACTAGAAAAGGTTGGGTATCACCATCTAACACGGGGCAGATGAATGGATTTCTGGATTTTTGGATTTTGATTCAGGAAACAACACCGCACAATCAATTGCTGAGAACTGTGCAGGTAAGGACACAAGTAATATGGTTATCGTTTCCTATTCGTCGCTCTTTGCATTCAATGGATCAGAACAAGAGCGGTCCCATCATTCAAACATTGAGTAAAACGTCATTCGTTCCGCAGTCAATCCAGAGGAGCTCAGTCAAGTGCTTTTGAATACCGATATCGTTTCAGCATGAACCTTCTGACTCAAGGTTTTGAATCCCTACGCCTTTTCATCGCCAGTGTCGTTGGGATAGGTACTTACTGCCCATCTTCTCCACCATTCTGTCCCTTCCTCCAGTCCCTAAACCCCTCTGTCCTCCTCGACTGGAATCCACCAAACCCTTCTCTCCTCGGACCAGATCTCTGACTCTGTTCCCTTGCCCTATTAACTCGCAACGTTCCGTCTGATCCCCACCCTGGGTTCTTTCCATCCAAACCCTCAATCGCCGCGTCAACATCCTCGGCTCTAACCAGCTCAACAAAACAATAATGGTGATCGCCTGGTTGGTCTTTCTTGGACTCGTGTGGCGCGATGAGTTTGGAGACACTTGCAACTTCAACGGCCAGGGAGGCGAAGAGGTCGCTTATGGTGGCTTCAGCGGATGGTGGGTCCATGGCTGGGAGGTTGCCGACGTAAAGACGTTTACCACTGCTGGGAGCTGAGTTGTCGCCGGTAGTGACCGTGTTATGGAATGGTGCTTGGCCCTCATTTCGATTGTTGTAGCGGTTGCCGTACGAAGGGGATTGGTTGTAACCCTCTATAATCTTGTTAGTATATCGTCACTGGTAATGATAACGACATCCTTACCTTGCTGCGCCTGCCCTTCACCCCTCCAACCACGATTGTTATATGTCCTACCCTGTGGTGTTCCACTGCCTTCACCAGCCCGCTTCGCAACACCGGGGTTGATACGCACTGCTCTGCCCAGAACATCCTTTCCGTTGAGTTCGGACATGGCACGTGACGCATCATCGGCACTCTCAAAATCAACGAAACAGTACGATGGGTTACGACCGGTCATCGGGTCAATGCTCATACTGACATTGGTAACATTAAACCCATTCTCGGCGAAAAAGGTAGCAATGTCATCTTTCTGAGCACTGTAGAGAAGATTACCGACATAGAGTCGTGTGGCAGAGACTTCGGATTGTTGACGTGGAGAGTCATATTGGCCACTATTACGGTTCTGGTTTTGAGCCGGTCGACGAGCTTGGGTTTCTGCTCGTGGGGCATCATCTCTGACGCGCCAGTTATTGGACGCTGTTGAGCGTTGTGGGAGTTGTTGGAATTGGCGACGACTTTGGTCTTGACCTTCTTCGTACGATTCGTCTGCCATGATTGCCGATGACGACCTTGTAACAGCGAGCAAAGGCTTTGAAATACAGTGGAACACAATTGAGAGTTGGATAGGGCGTTAGGCAGACAAGGTGAGGATGTCACAAGATCACGACTCAAAAAGATTGGGGTCGGTGAAGGAAAAAATAACGCCAAGCTTTACCCTTGTAGAGCTTTAACTCTAGAGGTTGATTGGGCTGAAGGAGTAGATCAGATCTACAAAGTACCCCAGCTTTATGATGGTGTACTGTTCTTCCTTCCACCAACTACACATCTGGCAAGACATACAGTGCTTCTCTAGAATGCTTAACTCGTCACGTCAGTCTCTGTTCACTGTCTGCACATGCTCTGGCTGTTTTGCCTTCATATCCATCGGATACTTCGTCGTCTCAATAGTCTCCGGATATGTTAAACCACCTAACTTCCTCACTTCATCCATAGTCTCCATGATAGTAATTGATTCTGACCAGGGCATCGACTCACTCTCCAGCTTACCAGCCAAGAAACATCTCGCAGCTTCATCTGCTTCCCACGACATGCCATGGATGCCTCCGGGAAATTCATGCTCTTTGTCTTCGAATGGTTGTTTGTTGTCACCCTTCTTGGTATACGTGATTCGATATCTGCTCGGTCGATAAATGGGTCCAAAAACTTGGATTTCTCCTTCATCACCAAATATCCTTACAGCAGGAGTAGCTTGTTCGGTGTCGCGCTCGTGGTCAAAATGCGTCCTTAGCGCAGCCGTGGCAATACCATGCGTTCTACTTTTGCCAGTCGGGGTGCTGACTGGGAAATCGAGCAGCATCGTTGTGGCTTCGTCTGCTCCTGTTCGTGGTTCCGACGTCATCAGAGCACCCACTACTTTCGGAGCTTGTCGCTTTTCCTTGGGCAGTGTATGATAAATGGTTTGGAAGAGCCAGGTCAGAGAATAAATGCCCAGATCCAATAGCACACCACCTGCCAGATCTTTGTTGACCATTCTGTGGGCAACATCAAAAGAGTCTTCTGGTATGGCGCCAATTGATAGATCTGCACTAACTTTTAGAACTTCACCTATCTTACCATCCTGAATGGCTTTCCTGATTTCAATGCTCAGCGGGAAGTATCGCGTCCAGACAGCCTCCATAAAGAAAAGGTTACGCTTCTTTGCTTCCTCGACCAGAATTTTGGCTTGGTCTGCATTGACTGTAAGCGCTTTCTCACAAAGAATTGGTTTGCTGTGCTCAAGAGCTAATCTGCAATTCTGGTAGTGGTGGCTGTGAGGAGTAGCAACGTAGATGATGTCCACGTTCGGATCCTGAACGAGCTCTTTGTAAGAGCCATAGGCCGTAGCTTTGGTGTCTCCTTGTTTGCCATCAACATAACTGGAAATGAACTTCTCGGCTGAAGCTTTTGAGGATGATGAAGCTGCAGCAGTCACGAGGTGGACAATGTCGTTGACTCCTCGAGTTTTTGGGTCAACGAGCAAGTCTTTGGTAAATGTCTGTGCGATGCCGCCGGTGGCTGGAGGTTGTCAGTGGGTCTTCATTACTGACTAGAAGTACTTACCCATGATGCCCCATCGCACGCTTTTTGGTTGAGACATACTGACTGCAAACGTTTGTATGAGTCTGACAGAAATGTGTGAGCTTCTTAAAATCGATCCTAACACAACTCGGTAAGTAGGGCTCGGAAGCGCTCTTATAAAAACCATTCGGTGTCCAGAGTGCAAGCATGATCACTGTGTTTTGATCTCGTCTTGGGACGTCATCCAATACTGTTTATTAGTGGGGGTGCGGAGAAACAACCTTTCCAAGTACAAAGTCTCAGAAGGTTTCGGAAATCCGATACAGATTCAGAACGGCATGCATATAACTCGAGCTAGAGGCAACATTATAGCGCAATATTGAGCAAAGGAGGAGCCACATTGGTAAAACCCGGGTCACCGAGATGGTGTAAATAGGCTGTTTGTAAGAGATCGGATACTTGGAGCGTGGCATCATTCATTTAGACGTTGTGAAGGTCAAAATATACGGTCTTCAGGGTTAGAAATGACCAAAAGAACGCCGTGGTCCGCAATTTTTGTTACCTACTAGCTTGTGTTGAAACACATCGAGGGACAAAGCCAATAACGAATGTAAGATAACCGAAGCTAATTCAGCAGCATTCTCATCAGGCCAATACTACCTTAGTAAAACCCGGTAATCCGCCGGCGAAACATACCACAGACAGCAAGCTGCAGATATCAAATCGTGGACTGCGACACGGCTTCCTCATAATTTGGCATCTTGCAGTCCGTGTCGGATGCCTTCCTCAATGCTTGGATGAATGATACTAAATCTGAACTCTCTTGGTTTGAAGTCTAACATCGCTTCGCGCAATCAGGAGAACGCTAGGTCCCACCAATATTGTCTGTTATGCTCGGCATATTGTCGAAATCAATGCGTTTGCTTCGTAGTAAGGTAGTGAAATGTGACGCTGCTTCGTGGTTAGTACCCAGCCTTGAGGTTTGCATGTGGTGTCATGCTCATTTCCGACGAACACTGTCGGAACAAGAATCTTCAACCAACTTGAAGCACTGGAAGATGCCAAGGCCCCTCAGTTGAGCCTTGAATGCTCAATCCTTGTTCAGATTGGCGCGTGTGGCTCGCATGTTCAATGGGGTTAACAAGGCGAAGCCGTTACCGTTGTGTTCAAGGTCATGTGAAATCAGTTGATCTGTCATCGAGCGAGATTGTGTTAAGCTATCTATGTACAGCGATCAAATACTGATGCGATTGTTTCTTGCACTAGGACGGCATGTGCCCCTTTGTCTGATGTGAGTGATGGATGGCACGAGATTCTGCAATCATTTCGGGATGCTATAGCGTCAGTGCAGAGGGGCTCGTCCAAGTAAGAACAAACGTGACGGATGAATGTATGCTGTAGCCGAGGAATAATCAAGCACGTCGTCCCTTTTGGATGAATTGATCTTTGATTAGACCACCTTGCAAGTCTTCATATACATGAACCTACCTACACAACCACAAACCAACGATTTCACAAAGGTTTCCTTGTCGAACTCCTTGTACATGCGACCTTTAACACTTTTTCCAGTTCACTATACTAGCAGACTCATTTGCCATGTTCTTCAATTACTTCAGCTCAAACCAATCTTGTGGAGAATCTTGCTCGAGGTGGAAGGTTTTGAGTCAAAGATACCAAGAATGCTCTTCCATACTTCGCCTGGTTGCTTACTAGCATCAACCCCGGACCAGATACCTGTCTTTTTGTAGTAAGACACGACTGGGCTGGTCTGGGCATGATATGTGCTCAATCTCTTGCTCAGTGTCTCAGCATTATCGTCGGATCTCTGGATGAGCGGCTCTCCAGTGACATCGTCTTTCATAAACTCCTTTGGTGGGTTAAAGATCTTGTGGTAGGATCGGCCAGAGGCAGGGTGGATCAGTCGGCCGGTGATTCGGTCGACGAGGAGCTGGTCGTCAATCTTCAGCTCGATGGCGTGTTTCAGAGGCTTGTTCTCTCTCTTCAGCATTTCGTCGAGGCCTTCAGCTTGGGTGACGGTTCGTGGGAAGCCATCGAGAATAAAGCTGCAGGTGTTAGCATATCGCAACTAGAGGCTACGGTCGCCTACCCATTCTGGCATTCCTTATTGGTAGCCAATTCGTTCTTGATCATGTTGATCATGATGTCGTCGCTAACCAGGCCACCCTGATCCATAATCTTTTTTGCTTCTCGACCGAGAGCTGTCTTTTTGGCGACTTGTGCTCGGAGCATGTCACCAGTGGCCTGCAGGGGTTAGATTGCACTAGCATATCGTGTAATGTTCATACCAAGTGGCAGACGCAGTATTTGTCCTTGATCTTCGGCGCTTGTGTTCCTTTTCCTACGCGTCTTTCAGTATTGGAAACTGCATGTGTGGTGATGTTGCTGACCTGCACCCGGAGGACCTATCAGAATCATGCGCATCGACTCTGAAGCGCCCTTGTTTGTGTTTGCAAGAGCTTGACTCTCCAGCTGGTGGATACGAGCTTCGAGGTTCGCAATCCGATCCCTCAGGTCCTGAACCTTGTCGTCGGAAGGCATGATGGGGTGATTCGAATGATTGTCTAGCCTGACCAAGGCAGTAATGGAACTAATGAGAAGTTGAGGTACTGAGGAATGAGGAGATGAGAGGATGAAAAGTCACGCTGTTCTGCTTCAAGTGTGTTGCGAGGTAAGACAAGTCGCAAGAAGCTCTCCGATGTACCGAGCTCGAAATATTGCCAAGCTGTGACGCTTAGCTGCAGCGGTACAAGTTTCGCTTTACCGAATATCAGGAACCTATATGCATTGGTGGGATGACAGCAAGAAATTTGAACAAGAAAATGATGATAGCTCACGGAAATTCAGAGCTAAACATTTTCGCATGTCAAGCTGTAGAAAATATCAATGTGTCAAGGCTGGTGCGGCTAGAAGGATGTTCCTAACACTGACCCGAAGCTTCAGCATGCCTTTCCGCCGGCTGCAGCACTTCACCCCGATATGCAACTGATATGCAAGCACGGCACGAGATAGAACTTCAATACATCAAAAAGTGCGGCAGAAACGTCTGACTGCTTTGTCTCGTCCTGTGTTTTGGAAAGATCTTTATGTACCCGGTGCCTGCTTCGTATCGTTGAGAGCACCAGTTTAAACAACGTGACTAATGCCTTCCTTCGGTCTCATGTAGAAATTTTGGCTGCATCAGAGATCATGAGACCACTGCTGATAGCCATTCCGCCACAAGTACTCATTTAGATACCTGAAAGAAGTTCTCGGAATGCTGTCTTCCATTTCATGCCTCTGACACTGTTTTATGCCTGACAGCCTAAGAATATCGGAGTGGAAATGAGCAAACGCGTCAAATGCGTGCCTGCAAGGCGGTTGGTGATGTACATTTCTCGTCCCATGTTGACATTGCCTTCACCACAATTACGCAACTTCAACCACCTTCTCCTGCTTCCTGTTCAGTGTGTCGTATCCCTTCCAGTCTTGAGAGATTTCACCACCATTATTCTTCTCAATTGCGCATCCGGCAATTCGGGACCGTCCCCCACAATCACGATCATGCCCGCTACAACAGCGGAAACGCTTTCCCTCGTCAGCAGACAAGTGTCTGTAGCACCACTTGTCCTTCTCTCGGCAGCAGATCATTACGGCCGCTCCGCTAAAGGCACGAGGAAGAGGGTTGTTGGTGTGCTACTTGGACAGAACGATGGCAAAAATGTGAGAGTGTCGAACAGTTTCGCAGGTACGCAGTGTTTCCAGCAACCTTAGTTCGCTTGCTGACCCATACTAGTACCATTCGAAGAAGACGAAAAAGATCCGTCAGTGTGGTTCCTGGACCACAACTATGTCGAATCAATGCGAGAAATGTTCAAGAAAGTTAATGCTCGAGAGAAGCTGATAGGCTGGTATCATTCTGGTCCAAAACTACGAGCTTCAGACCTTCAGATCAATGAGCTTTTCAAGCGATATACGCCGAATCCTCTTCTGGTCATCATTGACGTACAGCCCAAGGAAGTTGGTGTGCCAACAGATGCATATTTCGCTATAGAAGAAATCAAAGATGACGGGACCACCACAACAAAGACCTTTGTGCACACCCCGTCCACAATCGAAGCGGAAGAAGCGGAAGAAATCGGTGTCGAACATCTACTGAGAGACATTCGAGACGTGGCCGTTGGCACACTATCAGCAAGAATTACAGCACAATTACAATCACTACAAGGTCTACATCTAAGATTGCGAGACATTGGCGCATACCTTCAGAAAGTTCTAGATGGCGAACTACCTATCAATCACCAAATCCTTGGCAACCTACAAGACATCTTTAACCTCCTCCCCAACCTGACCACATCACCAGCGTCTAAACCTTTGGGCAAGAATCAGGTTGAGAATAGCGAGCTAGCGAGAAGTATGACAGTGAAGACGAATGATCAACTCATGACTATATATCTCAGTTCGCTGGTGCGGGCTATTACTGCTTTCCATGATCTGATAGACAATAAAATCCAAAATAGACAGCAGCAGGAGGAGAAGGATGCCAAAAAGGAGGATGGAGAGAAGAAGGACGGTGATGAGAAGAAGGCGAACGGTGTGGTGAACGGAGATGCGGAAAAGGAGAAAGAGAAGAAGACAACAGATGACTCGAAGGACAAAGGGAAGAAGAAGAGCTGATTAAACGCCAGAAAAAGCATTCAGCATGGCGTCCAGGAGGGGATCATATACTGTTGTGGCATGGCATTGCTGCAAAATGAATGCTGCTTCTCATATTGCATGACTTGGCATGGCTGAACGTGATGCGTATCTAGCTGACAATCCAGGCTACCTTCCAACCATTAGTTTATGGTGCTTCAGCGTATTCAGAAAGATCGCAGTATGCTCCTAGAAACGAGACTGTGCTGTCCAACTTCAGTATGAAGTTCATTTACCGCTCATAGACTGCTTTAGGCAGAGCCAAGGGTCAAAAAGCGATAGAGGCATATCATCGAGTCAATAGCTGCTATCTCCAGCTTGCATCTTGAGACGACTCCATCGGCACTATTTCACTGCCATCCATTCGAGCCCTCGACATCTCAAGCCAACAACTAATATTTGCCAACCATGACACTCCTTCATCCCTCTCCCCACCCGGCAGCCCATCCTGCTAACTCCTCTCCACTCACCTCCCTGGACTGCACACCCCCAAACACCTCCGGCGCCGCCATCCCAATGGCTGCAGCCAGAATATGCTTACACGTCGGAATCGGCAAGTCTGTATTCGTCACCTTGCCTCCAAACACATAGCCCCTTTTCCCCTCCACATCCGTATCCACCTCCTTCTCCGGCATCTTCATCTCCATATCCATCTCCATGTCTCCACCACGCTGACCTTCAACTCCCTGCCCACTCGACGGCCTAGACTCATTAAGAACAAGCTTCATCGCACTCTGCGCAAACGCCGCGCACGAGCAATTCCACGCATCAAGCCGGACTTCGTAGTACACCTTCGTAGCGTTCCACCTGCCCTTCCACGCATTCCGGAACCTCCCGCTACCGCCGGTACCACCACCTTTCGACTCGGTCACTGCAGAGGCAGACTGGATGTAGAACACCTCTATCTCTGCATCCTTCCTTTCTAGATTCTCGGTTCCCGAGGCTACTGCGTCATGAGCCGCGACTTGAAGTTGCGACGGGACACGGTATGTTAGCCGGTTGACGAGGTTCCGGTCTAGCAGGTCCAGCGCCGGGAGCAGTTCGTGTGGAAAGAGGAAGTGCAGTGTCAGTAAAGCAGCCTTCGCGGTTTTGAGGTCTTGGCCTGTGAGAGTGGAGAGGATGGATTTGGAGGGGCCAGGGGGTATCGAGTTGGTGGGTTTGATGGTTGATAGGGAGGCGAGGAGCGCTGTTAGAACCGAGGCTGAAGTCGAGGTTGAGGTAGTCATGGTGGATCATGTAAGAGACAATAATGGATGTTTATTTAGTGCTATCATCGCGGGAGCCGTGTAAGTATGTACATTGGTTTAACGATGGTGTCCTCCCAGTAAGTCACATTCTCGACAAATCGCACTATCCGACCTCTTGGCAGGAAAGATGAAGAGGTCAAAGACTGGACCGAGTGAGACTGTCGACTGGGTGGACGCCATCGAAGAGTTAGTCCTTGCAAAGTATATGTCGGACTATCATTATTCCGGCTATCATTGCTCCTGCCCGAACAAGATTTATACATACTGCACCACAGTTTTGTACCTACTTCTCATGCTGGTATCCTCTCTGTGGATCTTAGTGACCAGGTTTTGTGTTGGTCAATCCCTAAATAGCGTAGCTAGATGTATGGGTTATTAAAAATCAATTTTGACGATGTGATGCTTGCCTCTTGTAGCATTTCTTATCCATTTTTATCCTGAACACAACGAAAAGGGACTATCATACTTATGAAACTTGAAATCACTGTATGCATGGAAAATAGTTGTCTACTACAGAATTTGCATGCCTTCTAATGATTACATAACTTACAAGGTTTTAGAAAACTCACCGAAAATTCACTATGGATCAACTCCAAAAGGCCTACCATAGTCTAAAAGTTCGCTCCTCCATACCTCTAAGTCTTAACAGAGGCTGAATCTATAACGTCCTCATGTGGCCCACTGGTCTCATCTAAAGCTCCAGGTTCAACGCTTTCAGAGCAGGACTAATGACACTACCTCCCGATGCTATCATAAGTGAAATCTTACCAATTCTTCTTTCTAGGCATTAACCATATGTGAAAACTCCATCCTCATCACTACTGTCACCATCCTGGATGATAGAGTTCTGCTCCTTCCGTAGATTCGCCAACTCTGCTCTGATTGCAGCTTCAGCAACATCAGGTGTATCTCGCCGCAACTGGCGAACATGAAGGACCTCATTATAGGTTTGTTCGAAATACTTGTATACGTTTGTTGTAGGTGGAATGGAACCTGGTTGCCGCATTTCGATCCGGATCTGCTGCCGCTCGATATCCTCTATGGTAGGAAGATATCTATTAACGTGTCTGAATATGTCCTTTTCCGTGATAGGATCCTCTCCAGAAATAACAACGACTCCTTTGTCCCTTGACTCAAGAAATGCTGACGCTTGGTCTTGAGGAATAGATGCTACCCAAGTCGCATTGTGGTTGCTAGTCGGCAAAAAAGGCGGCTGCATTGAATCGCTCGGGGCTAAATAGGAGTCCGTTCCTTGTCTCGTAGAATTGAACTCATCAAGATGTGACTGAGGAGGAAAGGGAGGTGTAAAATCCCGAGGAGATTGTGATGGTAATCGAGCGGATGACGATGGTGATTCAGTTCGCGGGTTGTCGTCATGGGTGCTCCCAGTAGAGTAGGCAATGGGAATTCGGAAAGAGTGGAGTGCACCAGGCGACCCATTCTCAGCCGATTCATCCCTGATCTCAACATCCACATAGTCTTTCTGTTCTCTGTCGTTCTCGTCAACCATGGGATGGTCCAAGCAATCTCCATCCTGATCGTTTCTTTTATAGAGTGTTTGAAGCGTGCCTATATGGAGTCTGACACGTTTGCACTTAATACTGCATGATTCGTCTTCAGCTGGTTGCTGATCACGCAAACGCTTTTTGGAATGCTTCTTTATGTCTTCGAGACTCCCCTTAGCGTTCAACAGCTGCTTCTCTGCATCTTCTAGCTGCCCCCTCATGTTTGCTAGTTGGTCACGGAGTTGTGCATTGCTTTGCGCGAGTCGTTGCGCCTCATGTTCACCTTGTTGTGTAGTTGTTTGTGCACCCGCAGCAGATCCGCTCCGAGTCACCCTGCCGATTCCTGGCTGTTGATCTGACTTTCTATTCGGTTGCTTTGTCGACTGTGTTGGATTGCTGCTCTTATTAGCATCCTCCAACAGCTTCATTAGCTCTGCCTTTTTCATCTTGGCAGCCTCCTTCTCAGTCTTCAATTTTCTCTCCACGGCCAGTACTTCAAGGCGCCCCTTCAGGTACACACTATATGGGGCATTCCTATTTTGCACATCACGACACAAGCTTCGCAAATTGTCGGCTTTCTTTCGCAACGCTTGCAAGACATGCTCCTTTTTCAACCACTCGGCTAATTCTTGTACGCTCATTGAATCGAACTCATCTGCGACACCATCTTCAGCCTCAGATGCCGCTTCTTCATCAGTTCGTGCTGCACGCATTGAGGTTGGTCCTACTTGTGTATCTGTGGTAGCGGCTGGAGCAGAATTTGTTTCCGTTGTTCCAAGGTAGGCGCGCGGTGGTTCCTCTGATCTGGCAGCTGGAGCAATTGTCTCTTGTGTCTGAGTTTGAGCATGTGCAGTTGTGACGGGCACAGTCTGAGTTTGCATATGTACAGTAGTAGTAGGCAACTTAGCTGCCGGAGCTTGACTGATTATGGCCGGTACAGCAACAAAGGCTGATCCACAAGCCGTGCCAACGGGCTTTACGTGATTATTAGGTAGAACTTTTCCATTGACAGGACCACAACTTTGTACAACACCTAGGGATCGCCATCTTGCGAGATCTTTCATGCACTGAGAAGCCTCATGAGACAACGGCAAATTTCCTAATCCATCGTCAATCTTGATTACGTTGACGTCAGCCGGCGCAGCCGGTTGCCAAACGTATGCTAACAAGTTCACCTTGCCGCGACCGGCTTGCTCGCTTGGTCCTCCTGTTGTTTCGTTGAATACTCGAGAAGGCTTGAGATATTCCTGGGAGATAACCCACTCGTGCTGGAGACGTTGTACTCGAGCTTCATATTGTGCCTCACCACAAAATTCTTTTCTCATTTTTGTGGTCGAGCTAACGAGTTTGTATACACCAGCTTGCGATGCATCATGGCATATAGATGTAAGGTCCAGGTACTGAGGAATGCTCGAGACTTGTCCGACTTCATTTGTTGTCTCATAATCTGCCTCAGTAGGAGAGTCCTCAGTATCGGAGTCTTCGAAGTCTGAAATTGGCCTCGCCTTCACTTTCCACGCCCCTTTACCGTAATCTAAGTGTAGGAAGAACACAGCTGGTAACGTCAAGATCCTGGTTGCTTGTCCGGCTCGTGATTGTGTGGCGCAGCTAGCACAGTATGGTCCAGGGGAAGCTTCCATAAGACTTGCTTTGACCAGCTCTTGAAACTGGTGAACTCCTGGTGGAACATTGATGTTGTGAACAAAAGTTTGTGGCCCGACCATGGATTTTCCTGCTCTCTGCGGCAGTCCTGTGTTACGATCATCACACTGACAAACTTTACGTATGAAGAGGTGCCCGACCTTTGGTAGCCCAAACGAATAATCAAATGATGTGGTGATGTGGTTGTCATCGTACTTCTGTACCTGATCATAAATCGATAGATCATGGCGCAGTCGTTCAAGAAGCCAATCTAGGAATTGCGCTACCTCATCGATGTGATTTACTGGCTTTTCCCAATATTCACGCACCCTTTCCCACACTCCAGTGTAGTACTCTTCGAGTCGACCCTCCCTGACAGCGCTAAGCTTTTTCTCTGGTGCTGTGTCTCTCCAACCACTCCAGTAGGCCGTAGCGAGGTTTCGTAATTGATTGACGAAGCGGATACCATGGACATCACGATACATGTCACCCTTGAATGCTATGTGGCGATGATCATCAAGTAGCTGGAGCAATGGCCGACAAGCGAGAAGGAGGTATTGGACGCACTCACGATATGTAAGGCCAGTATCTAACTGAAGTGGAAACGTGCGTGGCCGTTCGTCCAAGTGATTCTTGTGCCATGGTGGATCAACATATTTGAGCCGTCGACTTGAGATGGTAAGAGCTTGTGTCACCGATGTTCGAGAAAGCCTAGAGATGGCAAGCGCATCGTTGTTATTCCCGTTGACATGAGCCGTGTTATTAGGTAGTTGTGCCCTGTTTCTATCATTGGTTGCATGAGCAAGCTCTCCATTGGCAACCGTATTCACCGTGTCATCGGCTTCGTCACTGTCATCAGATATACTTGAAGATTCACTAGTGGACTGGTTTTCGCCGGTCAACATGGTATTATCGAGTTTACCACCTTCACTTATGGTATCGTCAGCAGTTGCTCGTGGTGCTTCCTTGGTCCCTGATTTTGTACTGCGGTTATCACTGTCAGTGTTAGCCTTTTCCGAATGGTCATTCTGACCATGGAGGTGGAATTTTGAGCTGCCAGACTTCATCTTCAGCGCTTCGAGAAACAAGGATTAAAGACTCTGTATTGGGGCTTCGATGCAGAACAGAATAGCAAAAAATGGAAAGGATATGAGTATGCCGAGAGCGGCAGTTATATGAGAATGGCTTTTGTATGCTGGTTTGGAAAATCATGGTGTAGGATTCTGCAAACGGAAGAGGTAGGACATAAAGAAGATTGCCAATGATACTATACAATGGAACTGGTTACTTGAGGAAAGGCGTCTAGAATGGCAGATGCTCACGAAGTGGTTGTCTTTGTTCGAAGACCCAGTCGTGTCTCAACGCAGATGAGCTGAAAGTGCATGTCTAAGTTATGCGAGCTCGCCAGTAAGAAGTGCTCCGGTTTGTCAGTGAGTAACATATACCTCAGGGATAGACAATCAGGAGTCGTGTGCTCGAGGGTAACAACGAAGCCAAAGATTTCAGTAGCATACGGATTTGCTCAAAATTGCCGAGGGATGTGCAGAGAGTTTGATGCATAGTCATCTGGCAGTCCTGGACGTAGAGTTGCCCTCAGAAAGTTACAGATGCAGCTTTGGATACTTCAACAAAAGAAAAAGGTGTAGTACTGAATGACTGATCGGAGAAACGTTGTTCCCATGCCGCACCCACACTTGTCCTCTACCCTTCCATGTGTGCTAGAGAGTATCTGTAAATGACCAAGCAAATCCCTTTGGACTGACCGGTCGCATATTGCTGGCAGGTCACGATGTATCACCAGCTTGACATCCCTGGTACATCTCCCGTTGCTGCACTATGGAGGCAGCATCAGCAATTACCTCAACCTCGAAAGTCATAGTCCAGTGTACCGACCCGAGCAACCTCTTCGATGATGTCGCACCACTTCTTCAAACTCGATTGCCGCTAAGCAATTTGCACTGGAAGTCTGCGACCCGACCGCTGCGTCCAATCAACAACCTTGAAGTTTCCCTTGTTCGGGAACAGGCGGAGGCTGCAAAGAGCATAGCTAGACATCAGATCCCTGGTCTACGTCAGACTCCGTTTGTGAAGGTATATCTTGTGCGATGTGATGAGAAGGAGCAATACAAAGAAGCTGTGCGGAAGGAAGTGAAGGATTGGGTCAAGAGCCTAGGCGTATCGACCTCCGGCAAAAGCACGATCAAGGGTCAGGAACGGCATGATGCATTCGAATACCTAATTGTACATGTTGTTTTGCCTGGTACCCCTGCTGCCATCCAGCCAAAGAGTTCTAAGCACATCTCCCCTGAAGCGACTGAAAGCACCGACAGCGTCAACAGCACCTCAAAATCAAAGTGGACAGGCAAGAGCAGTTCTACCATCTACGACAAGCTTCGTGCAGACTTCCATAGTTCGTCGAAAGCGCCCTTTGAGCGGGTTGCACAGGTGCGAATTACTGATCCGGCGAAACCAAGCACGGCCCTCAGTCCACTTGAGATTGAAGAGCAATGGCAGAGCCTAATCGAGAAGTTGAAGACTGCAATACTGCAATCCTTTGATGCACGTGTTGCTCAATACGAAGAGGATATTCGAGAACGAGAAGCACAACGAAGCCTGCCAGGGTGGAATTTTTGCACCTTTTTCATTCTCAAAGAGGGTTTGGCGAGAGGCTTTGAGAATGTTGGCTTGCTCGAAGATGCACTGCAGATCTATGAGGAGCTTGACGCAGGGCTGGACTCAGTTATCCAGGAGCAGGCTAGAGAAGACTATGTTGACGCCGCGAATGCATTACTGCCGTACGCATCTGATCTGAAGGACACAATTCGCAAAGTGCTTGAAGATGGCAATGCGCGTGGAGGACAGGACAGTGATAAGGTTGGCTTGAGTCTGCAAGCATGGACGACTGTCGAGGCAAAAAGATTTCCTTGGAGACTTGAAAGGCGGAATTACCAGCAAATGATTCTGACAAACCAAGTTAGTGCCCTCGATTTTAGGATTTACATTTTCATACGCCAGATGCAGATCATGCTTCGTAGAGCAAACGTTCCAAGCCCAGTGCCGAAGTTGAAGGGCGCACAACGACCGAGCGAACCTCGATGGGATGCAAATATTTTGTCGGATATCTGTGTTCGCAGTGTCAAGTTCCTCAATTTGGCTGCAAGGAATCTTAGGCAGGATTTGTTCACGGCATGGGGTGGTCAAGAGGGTCTTCCTGTTGATGAACGAGAGATCCAACGGATCGCTATCGATAATATTGTGGCAAGTTGGAAATGGTCTTCGTTGCTCCAGACTTTGTTAGAGTGTCAAGTCGTGAGTTCGTTGAGCAGGCTCGTCGCCGAGTCCAACGGCGACAACCAGGGTAGTGGAATGTTCAGTCCTACCGACATTGCTGAGAGTCAAGTGCGGCGGGATCGAGGATATTCTGTGAGCACCACTGCCTCATCTGAAGGTAGCACGGAAGCAAACGGCGCCAAGCCTTCAATTGGAAAGGATATATTTTCTGCACTGCGGGTTGTCCAGGGTAGTAAAGATGCATTTATCTTTCAGGCGGCAGAGCTGTTTTTGATGTTAAGGACCATTCTTGTACAGCTTTGTCGAGAGAATGGTATGCTCGAATTTCTGCGTCTGAAAACGGCTTCTTCTTCTGCCGCTCAAGCAAACGATACTACGTCAGGACTTACTGGTGTTCTCGCGCCATCATTGCTGTCACTGCTAGGGTCAGAAACGTCAGCGGTCAACGCGTACAAGCTTTTGACTGTCTGCGCATGTCAATGCTACACGACTGCTGGTAAGCTAAGAGCTTCGCGCCAGCTACTTTACGATCTTGCACAATTAGAGGTACAAAGCGAAAGCTACGATGCTGCTATGGCATGGCTTGATGTCATTCCTGGCTCTATGGAGACACCGCCTCGAACACCTATGGACCATTCAATTCTTCAGTTATACATTATCTGTCTTCGCAAGACTGGCCGTCATGAAGACCTTATTCAGAACATATTCATCTCATTGCGATCATTACCATATACTACCAGAAATGAATTGACTATTCAACAGACATGGACTGAGTTGAGGGAGATTGCTGGTAACTGTGGTGGTGTTAACTTGGCATTTGATTCGATGTTCGCTGTCCGCAAGCTTGATAGCTTTATTACGCATGACGCTCAGTTCAACAAATTCACGGTTTCGCTTACGTTGCAGACGTTGGTCGTAACCAAGGATATCGGCCATGGGACGATATCTTTGGAGCTTCACAGTCGAAGCCAGAAAATGCCTCAGATGATCATGCTTCAGTATGAGGGCAACCTTTCCGTCGAAAATGGTCTGCTGAATGCTGCACTTGAAACGTGTTCCACAACTGAAGGTTGGTACGAAGCCGTCAGTTTGGAGGTTGCTGTCGACAATGTCCGATTCAAGCACGATTTTGCGTCAAGCGCCCAAGCCATCAACACCGAAGATCAGCAATTTAACATCATTCCGTCCCCACGATTTCAGCTTTACATCTATCCTCATGTCAATTCACCTCAATTGCACGCTTCAGACTCGCACGTTCGCGATTTCTCGCAGCGACGCAGTCTCTCTATTCGTATCTCTTGGGACAAGAATCAGGATTCTATACATTCTGCACAACTTCGGCTGAAGCCAGCAACAGCAGGTTTTCGCCTTGACTTGCTCTCAACAATAAGCCCTGGAGGTCACCACTTCGAGATTACACGTGTTGAAGACACTCACTGTATTGAGATTTTTTCCGTTCAGCAATCGGGAACAGTACTGGAAATCCCATATGTTCTTGACAACCCTGCAACTCTCTCCGTTTCCACACGAGCCGAGTTAAGGTATATAACTGAGACGGGAACCTTCAAGTTATATGATACATTATCAACCACCTGCATACTGCCCATCAGCGTGAACGTCCAAGACATATTCCAAGCAGATGCAGTGTTCTCACAATTCACCTTCGCACCCTCTAGGCCTATACCACTTGAAATAACAGATTGTCAATTGACCGGCAACGAGAAATATCATGTCGTGACTGCTGGACCAAAACCGACTTGTACCCAAGCTTTTGCAAAGCAACCTGCTAGTTGGGTTGCGCGCATTGTTGGTCGAAGCCAGAGTAATGAGGCTGTCGTTCCGCAGGACAAAGACAAGAGTCAGTTAGGGTTAAGCGTCATCTATCGCTGCATTGACGAAGCTATCTTGCAAACAATACAGGATAAATTCTCTGGATCTATCGAAGACACTACCTACAACTATGCTAGCCGACCGTTGCTGTCACACCTTGCAAGCAAGCTGCAGTCTCTATGGACCGAAAATGAGATCGAGCTCGTGGCCTTAACGTCGGAGATTGAGATGTGGAGCTTCGAAGAGCTGGATTGGGCTACCCTTCTGCACGCTTTCGCCAAGAAGGCACGATCTGACCTTACAAACTGGCTACAGAGATGGCACGAACAACACCAAGTCATTCAGCTTCGTCTCGAAACTGCTCCGGTAAGAACATTGAAACTTTTTGTTGATGCGCCAAGAGCTCAGATTGTTGTGACAACACGGGTCATCCTGGACACCAGTTCGCGAAAGTTTCATGCTGCATATTATACTGTCGGGCAGCCACTACTAGCACGACTACAAATCTCCATGAAGCAATCGTCTGAGATAGTCACGAACCATGAGCTGTCAGTTGAAGTAACTGGTCAGAACGATTTGTGGCTCGTCGGCGGCCATCGCAAAGCTGTCTTTTCCCTCAGGAATGAATCCTTCGAGAGTACAATCATCCTTGTTGCGCAAAAGGCAGGATTTCTTCTGCTGCCATTGGTCGATGTAAAGTGCCGTAACACAGACAACGGTCAGCAGGTGGCAGTCGAGGTTGAGCATCAGAGTTCTGCAACGGCGATTGAAGTACGGGAAGGTGTTGCATCAACAACGATTGGTATTGGCGATGGAGAGCTTGCAGAGGGTCATTGGGTCGTTGATAGTCGTAAAGTAGATTCAACGTCAGCTGACAGCATGTAATGTACAATCACCCTGCCTGATTTTGGATCTTCTCCGGTCCGAGCTCCCCTGCCTATTGTGTTCTGCACGTCTTGGCATCCCAACAAAACATTTGGCTCAGAACTTTTAGAGAAGGTTGACTCGCATGAAACTCTCCACTTTCCGGCTTCGCTTAACCTCTCGCAACAAGATCTGCAATGCTCGTGGGCACAAGGAAGCAGGTGTATGGAGCTCAAGGAATCACTGCGGTCGGAATCTCCAACTTCTTCTGCTTCTATCTTACATGCGTTTTCACATGCTTTGATGGAAAATCACTAGATTTCACATGCAATTTGACGAGGACCGAGGAAGACCAGGTACATCCAGGTTCGACAGCCTCGAAGATCATTCCTCTGTAGCGACGAAGAATGGAAGGTCTTTGATGTTGCGCAAGCTGATGGGGTAAGTGGCATGTTACGATAGGATCGATAATGAAGCTCCACTACTTCAGCGGTCAGAAGTCCAGTCTGATTTGACGACTCAATGTAAAGGGTCGCTAATGATGTGGACGGCTTTCGATCTCATGCAGAGGCTGACGTGAAGCACTTCATTGTCATTGACTAGTATTGAAGTGTGGTGAGACTGAACCAGCTGGATCATGTGAAGGTCAAAGCATAGTTCCAAGCTGAGACGCAGTATCTGCGAACTCGTATCTCGTGTTCGACGATGTGAAAAATGATGCTTGAATTTAGGCGATGACAGCTAAAAGTGCCTGGAACCTCGTAGTGAACGTCACCTATCGGGCGGTGTGTGGTGGTTTAGCCTCCGAAAATTCGAGATTTTGCGCCCGATCTGCGGCTACTCCCCTCGCCCAGACCGAGCCCTGATTGAAGTCCCTGAGCTAGCTTGTCCTTCCAGCAACCCTTTGGGGCAAGGGTAACCCACCAAAGGCAAATGGCCACTCAGCACAATGGCAGAAACTGTGAGTCCACAATTTTTTTGGTGGTGCATCAGTTGACAAGCAGGGACAACAAAACTTCAATATTACCTTGCTGCTTCTCTGTTTTCTTCTCAGCCGATTATCGTTCTTGCCCTAGGTGTCCGTCCTTTCATATCGTACAGGTTTCGATATATTGTGCCTCTTGAGTTGTGTGCAGCAAGAGCTCAACCCTCCTACCTTCATCGAGCAGTATCCCACCACAATCATGTCAAGCACAGCTCTCCCCTCACCGCCAACCTTGCGGCGCTTTGCCACGAGCGACACAGTCGGTTCGACTCCCACCGCCTCGACCGATATTTCTCCCGCAGATAGTCCTCGACACTCTCCCTCCTCCACCTCCCTCTCGTCTCTTGCCAGCGACGCCGAAGTCACCACCACTCAACAGAAGCAAGCTTCCGAGAAACTGATCGATGGATACGGCAACGAGTTCCAGATCCCAGATTACACGATCAATGACATTCACAAAGCCATCCCAAAGCACTGCTTCGAACGATCGGCCGCAACGGGTCTGTACTATGTCGCTCGAGACATCGTCTCGCTGGGAGTGACATTTTACCTCACACACCGTTATCTCACTCCCGAAAATGTCCCCAACACTGCCATCCGAGCTGGTCTCTGGGCTGTTTACACCTTCGTGCAGGGTCTCTTCGGTACCGGTTTGTGGGTTCTTGCCCATGAGTGCGGTCACCAGTCCTTCTCTCCCTCGAAGGTCCTCAATGACACTGTCGGCTGGATCTGCCACTCTGCCCTCCTCGTCCCATATTTCTCATGGAAGATTTCTCACGGTAAACATCACAAGGCCACCGGCAATATGGAAAGAGACATGGTTTTCGTCCCTAAGACAAGAGAAGAATATGCCGGCCGAATTGGAAAGTTCGCTCATGAGCTCCATGAGGTGACCGAAGAAACACCTATTGCGACTCTTGTGCACATGGTGGGCCAACAGCTCCTGGGCTGGCCACTGTACATCATCACCAATGTGACAGGTCACAACAAGCACGAGAACCAGCGCGAAGGCCGAGGCAAGGGCAAGAAGAACGGCCTCTTCGGTGGTGTCAACCATTTCAACCCAAACAGCCCGTTGTATGAAGCCAAGGACGCCAAACTCATCCTCCTCTCCGATCTCGGTATTGCCATTGTTGGTACCATCTTGTATCTACTCGGCAGCAAATTCGGAGCCTTCAACCTGTTTGTCTGGTACGGCATTCCATATCTCTGGGTGAATCACTGGCTCGGTATGTTCTCCTCTTCTCCTTCTCTTCGCTTTGTACTAATTTTCTCGCAGTTGCCATCACATACCTTCAACACACCGATCCTTCTCTTCCTCACTACACTGGTGAATCATGGACCTACACTCGGGGCGCCGCGGCCACAATTGACCGCGAATTCGGCTTTATCGGTCGACAACTCTTGCACGGTATCATTGAGACTCATGTCTTGCATCACTATGTCTCCACTATCCCATTCTACCACGCCGACGAGGCGAGCGAGGCAATCAAAAAGGTTATGGGACGACACTACCGATCGGACACGAAGGATGGTGCAATCGGTTTCTTGAAGAGTATGTGGAGCTCGGTCCGACAATGCCACTGGGTTGAGCCGAACGAGAATGCGACAGGTGAGAACGCCGGCGTTCTTTTCTTCAGAAACAGAAATGGTCTTGGTCCTAAGCCTATGGTTATGAGCTCTTCGTAAGTTTGTCGAATGCGCAAGGATTAGACAGGATGGTTCATCAAGGCACTGGTGTTAGGTCAGGTTGGCTGTTTGGCGTCTTGGTTAGATGCCTGTGTGGAACCTTCAGTGCTATCCAGTACACTGGTATTAAATAGACCTCGTTTTAGCGAGCACTGTACGAAAAAATATGGTATCTCTACCACACGATAGAAAGTCAATGAAGAAAACGAGATATGATCAAGAAAGCAGCCAGCCAAACTATGCTCAACGGACTTGTGGTGACAGGGAAATAAATGGTTTCTGCTTACGCAATTTACCTTTTCCCCCGCCTGTTCCATGTTGCTTTGCGTTATGAGACCTCATATCTCGTGCCGCTTAACACATATCATGATAGGCCACCAACGGTGTATTTCATTAAGGACAACGGAAGCACAGCGTATCCGATCCGTCTGCATCCGCACAAACATCGATTTTATTATAGTGTAACTAACAATTTATTCATTATCCTTGTCCATTGTCACTTGATCCCATTATTATTGGTTGTTTGCACGTTTTCCACCAATATATATTCCATCTATTCACCCACTTACTCATTCACAAACAGTAACCCACTCATCGACCTAACATGTTGAGCTGAGATGAGCTGAGCCGAGACGAGATGAGATGGAATGAAATGAACTAAACGAACAAAATACCCATGAAAACTAGCATCCCGATGCCTCTCAAGCCAAGCCATTGAGATAGGGGGTTTGTAGGTGATGCTGCGCCGCCGGTGTATTGTGCTGGGTGCACGAAGTTGCTGGTTGAGGATGTGGTGGTGTTTATGGCCCATGTGAGAGATGGACGCAGCGATGAGATGATGTTTGATGGGGTTGAGGGATCGGGATGAGCTGTTGCGTCGGCAGGGGTGGAAGGTGGGTGGGTTGGGGATGTAGCTGTAGCTGAGGGCGGAGCCGGAGAGGAGGATGCCCAAGATTGCCATGTGGGATCACTGGGAGCTTCTGTGCTTGTAGACACGCTGGGTACGCGTCCGGTTGATGATGGTGAAGCCCAAGATTGCCATGATGGATCATTTGCGGACTGAACGCTGGCAGATAAGCTAGAAATAACCCCGGGAGCACTCCATGTGTTCCAGCTGTCAGAAAGTGCTGCGGACTGAGCGGTTGTATAGGTTTGGCCGTTTGATTGCGTTGACCAGGCAGTCCAACTGTTCTCGTTGCTCACAGCATTTGGACTGTTTGGGCGTGGATCTGGCTTCGAGCTATGAGAGGAGGACGGTGGAATCCGATGGAGAAGTCCATTGACTCCATACGCTCACAGGGCCAGTGGTTTGGGAAGGTGTGCTGCAGTACGGACAGTTGTCGCGAGAGTTGGTAGGCCAAACTTCCCAAGATCGATCTGAGGCGGGCCACCCATTGCCAGATGTGGGCCGGCTTGAACCCACAGTGCTCGTTGCTGTTTCGTGAAATGAGGTGGTGGTGTTGTACCCAGACGGAGTAGCGGTAGTATTGTATCCGAAGTGACTCGACGTTGTGGTTGTGGTTGTGGTTGTGGTTGTCGATGTCGTATTCGAGTACAACAATGAAGTAGTTGTCGTGGTTGTCGTGGAGCTGGTAGTGGTTGTGCTGATGTTGGAGCTGTTTCCGTACTCCACAAGTCGAAGGGAATTTGGAGGAGGCGGCGGTGCAAGATTCAGTTCACAAGAAGCGGTGGGATTAATGTTTGGTGGGCTTGAAGTTTGAAGCTCAATGGAGAAAAGGGTGGCTGCCGTCAAACCAGAGCTTGGTGTTACAACAAGCTCAAGTTGTCGATCGCATGCTGTATCGAAGATGATTGTAACCTTGCCGGCTGCATCGGTACTTACAGTCTTCACATCTTGGTTTCGGTCAATATCGTGCAGTGTGATACTCAAACTCGCCCCAGTTGCAGGTTTAGTAAGAGAAATGGTGATGTTGAGTCTCTGCCCGGAAGACGCCTTGTACAAATAGTATTGCTCTCCAGTCGAGTATGAGATCGTATCGAGCGTGGACAAACCTGGCTTGAGCTTAGACAAGCCAATACTATTGTCGGCAGTGGTGAGTCCTAAGCTATTGATAAGATCCATGAACTCTTGCTGTGCATCTGCATTTGTGATGGTGCTCCATGTGCCACCAGTCTCAGTAATTGCCTTTTGTAGGTCTGCATTGCTGCTCGAGCTTTGTCGGGTAACAAGAGAATCCCGCTTGGTAACACCCTGTGGTTTCAACCAGCCGAACCATACCCGAATACCAAGATCTCTGGCACGGTTGATCTGTTTGATCAAAGATGCAGTGTCGGAGTCCTCTCCGTCGGTGTAAACAATAATACCAGACTTGTCCTTAGTGGGAATATTCTTCTCCTTGTCAATCTCATCGATGGCAGCTTTGATGCCGCTAGCAATGTATGTACCACCGCTTGAGTCAATTTTCGAGAAAACATCGGTCGCACCAGTGGGATCCCCTAGCGGATAGAGAACTCTCGCTGATGAATCGAAGTCGATAACCGTCACTAGGTCCGACAAGCCGTCAGATCCCGCTTTATCCTTAGTAATTAGCTGGTCGTTGAAGGCCTTTGCCGAGCTGATTCGTACATTCTAAAAATGAAAAGTTAGTAAAGGTATGATTACGCGCTGAACATGCGCTGAAGTGACGCAAAGACTGCTCGGTTCTCAGCCAGATAACAAATTCTGGTTGGCACAGCTACTGAGAACGTAGACCGTTCGCAATCCATTAGAGAAGCATTCCGTAATAACAAACTCAAACATAATTCACAAGTTATAGGCAAGCTCACCTTTGGGTCGGTGTTTGAGTTGGAACCTGAGCTGTCGACGACGATCCCCACCTTACGCCCCTGGCAGTCTTTGAGAGGATCATCCTTGGTCAACGCGCAGGCCATGCGGGAGGCCTTCAACGATCCATATTTGTTGTCCAATTCCCAAGTGAAATGTCTCCACTGGCGACGAGTATCGGCAATGGCGCGATGGACTGCATCATCGAAATTGGTTAGAATCTTTCCTCGATCTGTCCCAGGCTGCGAGGCGTCGCCAGATACTGGATCAATAATGCCTTCGTCCTTGTTCAACGAACCATGCTGAATACGGTTGTCACATCTGACTTCTGTGAGCGGCAGAATGTTGATGAGGTCGTTGAGTATGCCATCTCGACCAACACCGACGTAGCAACCAGTAGACAGACCATAGAAGGCACTCGTTGAGTCGATGATAATACTAGCGTTAGAGCGTAGATCCAAGAAAGGAGCGGTGCCGAAATAGTGAAGACCTGGTGGATTTCTCCTGTCTATTGATTGATTGGGGTCTGCCTGGTCTGCCCAATTGCTGTGAGAGTAAAAATCTTGTACGCCGTGTAAGGCACGGCCAAAGCCCTGCAGGGTCTTGCATTTGCCGACATCGTTAGGTGCATCTTGGAAGGCGCATCCAGTGAACGTGACTTCGTCTTTGTTGACCAGATCCTTGACGGTGAGCATCAATCGGGCGGCCTCCACACCTTCCTGAACACGTGCGCGAAGATGGGAGACACATCCTTGCAATTCCGCGGTGGCTTGAGTACGACCTTGTGGATAACCTGGGATGACAAGAAAGTCCGCGTCATCGCAGTGAGCGTATTTGCCTTCAACGAATGTGTCTGAAAGAACGTTGAGTTTTCGAGGTTTGTCCGGGTCACCAACAGCACCGAAAGTGAAGTCATCCCCCGCCAACTGGTTTAGCGATTTTGGTTCGAAGCATCCACCCAATGACGAGCCACTTTGGCAAGCTAAGGCTGCACGAGTAATCTTCTCATGTTCACCATGTTGACTGAGAAGGTTATGGCCCCCAACGCCAGTGTCAATGGTTCCAAAGGACCAGGCGGTCTGGGTTGCTGATAGAAGAGTGACGATCAAACGAGCTGTATTCATTTTGAAACGAGCGGATGAGTGCAAAAGCACTCCGAATGAGTGTATAGGAACAAGAGAAAACGAGGCTGAGCTCAATGAGCGTAAGGAAGAAGTGGACGAAATCGTACCTCGAGGTGAACACTACAGCAGCAGCTTAATATTTGTACAGCCATATTGCCCCTCACGTTTGCGAGATATCTCGACCCTGGAAAACACTGCCTCGCACATTTGTCTTGAAGCGCGGAGGCACTCGTATACGAAATGGTATTCTCGCTTGTTGAACTCATAAAATTTGTGCCAAGATTTCCCAATACTGCAATCAGGCAACAAAAAGGGAGTCTTTGCAGCTTCTGACATTTTGATGCCAGCCAATGTGTCTGCACTAGGAAGAGGATCAAGCTTGGCGAATCCTGAAATCTAAGACTGCAGGAGTTTAGCAGCGGAACGAAAGGCAATGCTCTTGGCGATGTTGATATGGAAGCCGTGAAGGCATCTGATTTGCTTTACTTCGAACGCACACTAAGGGGGAAGGCAAGACAGGCTGAAGGTATACGAGGTGGCGTCATCGACAAGGCAGACATTCTTAGATGGATGAGTGACCACACGGTTCGTGAACTTTGCGTGGGACATTACGATAATGAACGCCAACTCAGTCTATCGTCGATGCATTGCTACTGCTCGAGTCGATGGTACGCAATCGTAAATGTAAGTAATAGGTGTGTAGGTGCTGAAGGCAAGAAGCGAAGCTGAGCGCGTATGAAGAGAACAGCAGTCAGGTCAGGAGATGCCAAGAACATACTTAACCAATCATCCAACCCACAATCTCCACCACCTTAGTAAACACCTGCGGCCCGAGACAATATTGTCCCAGAACAGTATACTCAATACTCTGTACTCTACCAGGTCTACATCCTGTTAAAGTTTCGCTTGTACCTGGCCATTTGCCTTCGCCTTGTTCGCCGCCATATCCCTCAATTGCCTCCTCAAAATTTTTCCGCTCGGATTCTTCGGAATAGCATCGACAAACTCACAGCCACCAACTAACCTCTTGTACCTCACCACTTTATCCTTTACAAAGTCACACACCTCCTGCTCTGTCACATTCGCACCAGGCTGTTTCACACAGAAAGCCTTAGGTTTCTCGTCACCGTCTGGCGTGGGAACACCTATAACCGCGACATCCTGGATAGCGGGATGATCGATGATCAGCGCCTCGAGTTCGGCGGGCGCAACTTGATTGCCCTTCACTTTGATCAATTCCTTCATACGATCAACGATGAAAAAGCAGCCGTCCTCGTCCACGTATGCAATGTCACCCGATCTCAGCCACTGGCCGTCTGGTGAGAAGGTTCCCTTTGTTGCTTTCTCGTTGTTCCAGTAACCTTTCATGATATTTGGTCCGCGACACCATAGTTCACCACGGTGCTCAGGCCCTCGTTCTGTGATTTCGGTAAAGCTCTGGTTACCGTTGACATCTTCGGAGACTGCCATTATCTTTGCTTCGCAGTTCGCATTTGGTTCGCCAACGCCAAAGGATGCGGAGTACTTGGTTGGGTCCCAGCCAAGGAGGGAGCATGTTACTCTGTGCTTTGCGTTAGCCTCATAACCAGAACATTGGGGTTACGAATGCGCTTCATCGTTGCTCGCTTCCATGTAGGACAATACATACTCAGTCATCCCCCACCCCTGCTTCAAATTAAGCCTCCCGCCCCAAATCTTCTCAACCTCTCTACTCGCCTCACTCCCTAACGGGGCCGCCCCACTCCCAATACTCTCCACACTGCTCAAGTCATACTTCTTCACTACCGGATGCTTCGCCACCATAACCGCAATGGGCGGCACCATCGCAAAATCGGTGATCCTGAATCTTTGTATATTCTCCAACAACTGAATAAAATCAAATTTCGCCATGATGTACACGGGAATCTGCCGCATGACGCCTCCGGAGAGGTAGATAGTTTGCGCCATAGCGTGATAGAGTGGAAGAAAACAGAGCCATTTTGCACGGGCCGTGCGGGCTTTGGCATCTGGGTTGAGAGTGGCGAGATGTTGGTGTTGGATGCAGTTTGAGATGTAGTTGCGGTGAGTTATCATTACCCCTTTAGGGACACCAGTGGTGCCGGAGGAATAGTTCAGGGCTAGGACCGTGTCTTTTGCCTCGTTAGGGCCTGTACCACTGTTAGCCTATCGATCAACCGCCATGCGTCATATTGTGGTTCCGGCTTGTTTGTTTGTGACACCAGATCCCTTAAACTCAACTACACCTACTTCGAAGAATGAGAACTCACCTTTCAGTTCATTCCACTGAAAACCCTTCGCCTCTTCCGGCCCAGCAAACACACTACTCCAATACTCAACATCATGCTTCCTACCCTTATTCGCACCATCCTTCTCAAACAAGACATCTGCATCGAACCACCTTACTCTCTCTTTTCCTAGCCCCGCTTCCTTCGCTGCCTGAACTGCTGTTTCCAGACTCCCCTCCGCGGCGAAAAGGAACTTCGCGCCGGAGTCCTTTAACTGATAAGCCAACTCCCTCGCCACAAAAGTCGGGTTCGCGGCTGTGAAGATACCACCTGCCATGCAAATTCCCATAAACGCAACAGGGAAACCGAGATTGTTTCCACTGAAGACTAAAACACGGTCCCCGGGCTGAAAGTCAGGCAGTCGACTCAGCCCGAGCGCAAACCGCTGAGCCCAGAGTTTGTAGCCTGCGCGGGTGAAATAGTGGGTGTCTGGGTTTGAGGCGTCGAGGTAACATGGCTTGTTGGCTACCTCAGGGGTTTCGGCGTGAGTAGCAGAAGTAAAGAGGAAGGTTGGAAGAGAGCAATCAGGAATTGGCACTGTCCAACGGGACTTGTAAGGCATGTTGACAGAGGTTATCTTATTGTGGAAGTGTTGAAGGAAGAGATGGCCAGGAGGTGAAGACAGCAGGTGCCAAAAATGGGTGACAGCAAGGCTCAATTGGCTGATGTGTTCTGCGTCGCTAGGTTTCTAGACTTGACGAACTGAATTGATAGGACCTCAAGAATAATAATAGTGCTGATAGTTCGGCCGGATTCTTGAAGTATGTCAGCGACTGAAGTAGTTACTTAATTAGGAAATTCCAGCCCACTGTTTCGTAGCTAGATTCAGTTTCGCGTTGAATCAGCTCACGTCAGAAGATGAGACCAAGTAGTAACAGAGACCTGAGAAAGATCAACTTCACGGTATCGTTTCCGCCAAGCACTACCAAGACGCAAAACCTCGGACAATGTAAGAAACTCATCTGGGGTACGAAGCACGAGATCTTTCACGTCCGCCACACCCGCATCAGCCGGCTAGCTAACCCGTTCATTCTTGCGCAGCTGTCGAATCGCCGGTCGTCGCACACTCGAATGACGGCCAAGAAGGGTAAGCTCGAAAGGCACTCCACAAGGGCAAAAGAGCTCTCCCCCAGTTGTCTAGACTCCGCGGCTCAAGATATACCGAGGTAATTTACACAGCTTTGGTGGTTAATCCATTACGATTGGCCAAGACAAAGGTGCAGAGTTTCAGGACTCGGCTGAAGTTTGGAAGGGAAAATGAAGCTGGTGCCTCGAAGATTAACAATATTATTCGTGGTTCGTTATGCTTCCTTATAACATTTTCACAACGAGACAGGAGCGTTCTCGAGGGACGACAGAGTAAAAGAAGCTGTTAAGGGCGTACTTGAGAGGCAAACCCATTTTCGGGCTAGGCAAAGGAGTGCCCGTGCCTAGTTACACAAATAAATGTATGAAATACGTACTGAATAATACTACTATAGCATCGCTGGTGACGCTGCATGAAGATGTGTTGTATGTTTCGGACGCAAACATAGTAGTTCCTCACCCGAAACATGCAAAAAGCCTCCAGATGCTCGTAACAACATGCATTAAGTGTGCATTCTCATTCTTCCGTCAAGCAATCTACAACCGCCTGACACTAACTGCAAACGGAAGGACCACACTCATCAAGTCCTCTCAAGCAGGTTGGGAAGAACTACCTTAGCCGTGCGATTGACCTTATGCTTCCAAATTCATCTTGTCAGTATTTTGGACATGCATTATCATGTTGGCGTTCGGTGTACCTCGATCTCGCCCATTGCCTTGCCTATTTGCGAATTGTGACTTCAGCGCCTTTGGCGAGATCAGGAGCACCTGCAGCTAATATCGTACGTATTCTCCTTGATTATTTGTCTTCATTCTTTTGAACTCGGTTGAGCGGTCGATGTTTGTTTCTCTTTC
This sequence comes from Neophaeococcomyces mojaviensis, assembly GCA_030247915.1. Lineage (NCBI taxonomy): Eukaryota > Fungi > Ascomycota > Eurotiomycetes > Chaetothyriales > Neophaeococcomyces > Neophaeococcomyces mojaviensis. The sequence goes on from JAPDRQ010000035.1 coordinate 133,474, forward strand.
TTTTGCAACATCGCGAGGATAGGTTGTGAGCGCACAACTCTGCAATGCCACAGCAAAGCTTCTTGAGGATGAGAGAGGGTCGAAGACATTTGAATGCTCGCTATCAAGGTCTTGCGATGAAAACATTCGGCATCGATTTGCGTCTTTCGGCCAATATATACCTTTTTCAACATGGTACGCACACAGACCGAGATGCTTGAGCCCCTGACATGGCAGCCACCGAAGCACCAATCACATCGATGACTGGTGGACTTCCCTGGTTTGTCTCAGCAGCCTAACAGCCACAATTTGTGGCTTAGGGCGCGATTAACATGTTCTTCTAACTTGCAAAACACATGTTCCTGCAAGAATAATAATATTTGGTGAAGCTGTATTCGAAATCACGGTCCCGACAGCTGTACATAAAAAAGCCTTGCAGCGATGCCACCTTCCTGATAGCTGTCCAGCTCCCTGAATAATAACCTGAAAGCCGCCAGACAAAAGGGTGTTCCGAGATTGCAATCTTTCAAGGCTGGCTGGAAAGCCATGTGCTAACCACTAATGGAGTTTGGAAGCTTTACCATCCCCCATTCACCACACCATTTATGGAAACCATTGTGCCAAGAGTACGGCTTGATGAAATATGCTGAATACATTGAAGAGCTAAATTGGGGTGGATATAGAGGTGTTTTGAAGTGGGCAGTATATAATTGATTGTCTGCATTGATGTCTAAATTTCAATCTGCCTTCCAGTCACTCGTTGTATCTGACCACATCCTTTCGTTTTAGTAATGTTCGTTATCAATTTTAAGTCACTCCTTTTGGTGGCCGCCTCCGCTGCTTCGGCTCTCGCCGCTGACTCGTGCATAATCGCGAACGGTCTTTCGGATACAGTCTGTAACGGAGGCCAGTACTTTCTGTCAAATGGCAACTATTATCAAGAGGTTTGCAATGTCGGGATGGGTAGCCGTTTAATTGACTTTGACGTCGGTGACTTGGGCGAATGCGTCCCGGCATGTAACAACGACCTTGAATGCATTAGTGTTGTCGCGGATGGTACCCGATGTTTTACTTTCAAGGACATTATAGATGACACTGGCTCTAATAGAGCGATAATCAAACTCGGAACAGTAAACCCCTGTCCTCCTGCGACAACGACAACGACCACCACCACCACCACTGAAGCTACCACCACCACTGAAGCCACCACCACTACCCAGTCTGCTACTACTACCACCGAATCTACTATCACTACTACATCGACGACAACCTCAAGTGCTTCGTCTACTACCACTCCCGCATCTAACATATGCGTTGTCCAGACGACACTCGAAAATTCATGTGCAGATGGTAGCTATTCTAGTGCAAAAGACCCTCTCTCTCCAAGTGTCTCCTACTACCAGGAATTCTGCAACCTTGACTTTGAGAGCGCAGTATACAGAGGCGCGGTGCTGCCGGGGATTGATAGTTGCCCTGAATTGTGCAGTTCCTATTCTGCCTGTCAGGCTTGGACGTATGACGCAGAGCAGGAATATTGTTTCCTCTACGCTTCACCCATATTGGTAAAGACAGGAAACTCTAGAGGAGGGATCAAATTGAACGACGGGAACCCTTGTCCAGCCACGACGACGACAACCACCACTACTACTGAGCCTACGACGACCACTACCACTACTGAGTCTGTCCCCACCACCACCACCACCACCACTACTGAACTTACAACTACCTCCACTACTACTGAATATATTACCGCCACCACCACCACAACTGAATCTGTTACTACAAGCAGCTCTTTGACTACGACTACCACTCCATACCTCAATGGTACGACCACATCGTCTTTCAGCCACAGTTCAACTACGACGACTTCATCTTCATCTTCATCTACATCTTCATCTACATCTACAATACCCTGCAAACCGAGTTACGACATTGAGATCTGTGAAGGCGAAGATGGCAAGGAAACAACAACAATCCATACAATAATCCCAGCTCACTGCCAACAAAGCACAAGCACAACAGGTATTGTCTCAACCACCAGACCAGGCTTCACTAGCGCAACAACAACACCAATAATGTCATCATCAGGTACTGTCAAATCGACCAAGACCATCATATCCCACTGGGGCGACTGGAACTCAAATACAAAGTCTACACCTAAATCTACCACTGCAACCGAATCAGCAATATGGGGTAATTGGCGAACAGCTTCTTCTTCCACATCTTCAAGAACCACTGTTGCTGATCCGTCTACTCACACGTGGTCGAATTGGGATGATCCATCTGTTGTCAAGGTCACTTTAACGACGACATATGTTGTCCCGTGTCCAACAGGGTGGGAAACGAAAACCACAACGATTACCACAACGCACTGCGGATGCACCGAGACACCAGTCCCTAGCAAACCCGCAATGACGACTGCTGTCACGACTGTACCAGAGGCCTGGGGTGTTGGCAAGTCTGTTACGATCACAGTGCCATATACTGAATCCCAGAGTGCTAGCAGTAGTATGCCATCAAAGGTTGACGCGGCGAGCACGGCAGTCATTTCTTCATTGCCTGTCACCAACAAGCCTACAAAGAGTGACTCGGCCAATCCAAACATGTCGTGGTCTGTTTGGTCGGATTCACAGTCGGCCTCAAGTGGCACTGCCAGTAGTGCCAAGACACCCGCGGCGTCTACTTCTGTTCCAAACCAAAGTCAAACTTGGTCGGCTTGGAGCACTGTTGCTACTCCTGCTGCAGCCACTGGATCGAATGGTGTTTCTGGGCCATCAAGTACCAGCGGCGTAAAGGGTGTGGAGGCTTACAAGGGTACTGCCTCGTCGACTGGTGGTGTCAGCGGCTTGGTGCTTGCAGGTGTAATGGCTGGGCTTGCACTCGTGTTCTAAATTTTGAACGAAATTTACCTAATCTTCACGACTCAAAACCATTGTCTAGAATAATGAGAAATGTAATACTTTAGATCATATACAGAATTATTAGAAAGCAAATGCGAAAGGGTACACATCCGTACCTACGAATATATCCAGAAACTTCTACTATTTACAACCATCCAGCAAGCAGGCTTCCCCATCCTCAAATAGTTCAGGCTGACTAACAATCTCTGACGACTCGCCGGTCAATCCTGGAGGGTCGGACCTAGATGGACAGAGTGGCCCATCGAACTAAATCATGCGGTGGGGAAAGCTAATTCTTCGAGGTACTTTTATTAGCAAAATGCACACTGGGTATCCCAGCATAGCTTCGCTGATGAAGTTACACGAAGACATGCCCGCACGTCTTGAAAGCAAAATAGCAACTCGTCAGCCGAAAAATGGGCTAAGTGTGCCTCTTCATTCTTCTATCAAGCCATCTACAACTACCCGAAACTAACGGCGACTGGGGGCCACGCTCATCAAAATCTCACGAGCAGGTTGAGATGACCAACCCAGGACTGCGGTTGACCCTATGCCTCCTAGCCTCATTCTATTCCCCACCCAATCAGTCAAAAGCTTGTTGGTCCTCTGTGTTCCACACCATAATGGTGAGGCCTGTAAGAGCTCATCTGGCAATTAGGCCGAGGCTATACAGAGGACACATTTTGGTATGTGTAACATAGCCTGGAAGAATAGCCTTAAGAGTATGAGGCTGGATCAGATCACACAGTCTGTGCTCAGCTGTGATAGTATGTTGCCACAAGCTCAGAAATCGTGTTCAAGCCGTTAGTTCATTGTAGTCTTGGTTTTGGAGGCTAGTTATTGGCCAGCGTCATCTTGTGGCTGAAGAAAAAGCTATAGTTTCGGTAGTGATTAGGAGCGGCACAGGATCTGAGCGAAAATATGCATGTTTACACATGACATTTCATCTTGGCCGTGGTTGACGGCTTACTTCTTTCTTTTTGGCTTCGAGTACTGACGACTCGTTCATTATCTGTTTGATCTGTTTGACGTCCAGAGGTGATGTGTTCTCGGTAGGACCAATGAGGAACCCTTCTTCACTGTTTCTGCGCGTTTTGCTTATGCTTGTCCAGGTGCCAAATGTCCGACGTCTCTTATGGTGCTCTAAGATTTCTTGACTGATACCGGTCCCAGGAAGAAACATTGGTAAGCTGCGGCTACCCTCATTTCCCCCGATCGTTGTTTCCGGTAATGTCTTTGCGTAATGTACTACTCTCGATGTCTTCAGCGCCTTCGTCACTGTCGCTGTCATTGCCATCATCACTATCCTCGCCACGAGTTCGTGAGTGTCTGACTGAACCTCGCCCTTCCGACGAGTATTTCGGACCCGCCTCATAATCGGGGGCTTCGGTGTGTCTCGATCTCACCACTGCTTTGTCCGTATCGCGAGTTGTAACTTGGGCGCCTTTGGCGAGATCTGCAGACACATTGCGGCTAGCATCGTGTTGTCCTTGAATATTGGTCCTTGTCCTTTGCTGAGTTGTCGACGTTTGCATCTCTTCGTGGGCGTCATCACGAGCATTCTTTTTGCGCACCGGACTCTGTGCTACCCCAGCAAGGCTTCTTAAGGGCGGAAGAGGATCGGGGAAACGTGAATGCTGCTCGCCCGCATCTAACATCGTTCGAGGATCTGTTCCACCACGTGTGCGAACTGGAACTGAAGCTCGGGCTGTATGAGTAATGCCAGAACGCCCGCGACTTTCAAAGTCACCCTTTGCGATCTCTAGAAGTTCACACATAGCACGCAAGAAGTTCTGCTCGTCGAACCCAGCGTCTGTCTCCGCATTATCCAGCCTACGCTTGATACCACAACTTATGCAATGCGTGATAAACTGTGCTCTCATGCTCGATTCGAACTCTGATGACTCTTTCTCGGTTTTTATCTTCTCTTCATGGTTCTTGAGCGGCATGGCACGTCCCGTTCCATCAAAGCTTTGCTGACGGAACGGCACGAAGCGCTCTTGAAAAATATCCCAATATTCATATCCGCAGGGACATTTGAGGTCTTCTGTAGTAATTCCCTCGTTGTAAAGAACACCGCAGCCAGATCCCATACACATAGCTGTAGAATTTCATGTCAGACCTCTGGCTAACGAAACAACAACGAGAGAGTGCAATTGTGTGGCACAACCAACTCGAACCGCCCGCCGACCATCGGCTGCGGTCCAAATCGCCTGTTTCCAGGAACGGGATAATGCGGGGGAAATTCCAATAGCTGCGCAAAAGTCCATGGCTGTTGTATCGAAGCACGTGTATCCAGGGCTGACCGCATCAAGTGATGCAATCAGTAGCTCAAGGAAGTAATGCCGTGCAACTACATGTCATTGGCAGCTGAATCGGAATTAATTCACGTATGGGACCAGCATGACCAAATGACCCATCAAGCGCGGACAAGCCTTGAGCTTCGCTCGCTGTGAGCATATGCCATTGGTCCTGAAAAAGTGATGCTGATTGAGAAGCTATGCACATTGCAGATAGAAAGGCAACGGCAGTACTTCAGGCAGCAAGGCAAAGGAGGCCGTGAACATAGCAATGAAAGATAAAGACAAAAACTATGTGCACACAGTTTGTGAAATGTGCTACCGTTATCTTCCATTCAAGGAAGAAAGACTGTTTTTGTCGTCAACATGGATATGTCAGACCTGTGGAAACAAGCCTTCCAGGCGAGTGGACCCCTACTCCTTAGTTTGTGCTATGAATGGCGCTCTCCATATTGATAGAGAGTTCCGGCCTCCTACAGGCCCCCACTTACTGAGCTCCGGGCTTTTAAAGTTGTCGGACACCGCATTAGGTCTGTCCGGTCACGTAATGGACTTTGTACCTGATGCAAGCATGAGACCTAGGATTTTGAACTGACGGAAACTTCAGGATGCCGTGCGAACTGACCTTGCAGGCATAGTCGCAAAGGGTTTTAGCCTTAATGAGCTTCAAGAAATTGGCGACGCTCACGAATTTGAATCACTTGTACGACAAAAAGACCTCGCATCGTTAGGGCTGTCAATTTCTCCAAAACATTCCCTTGTGCTCGGCGATCTGTTTCAGATCATCTACCGATGCGCACCAGCTTTCGACGTGCTTGCTCAATCACACTTCATCCTCACATTCACATGGGGCATATGTAGGTTGCTGGTACAGGTGAGCCTCCTGCCATTCCCTCCAATCCTTATCAATGCAGCCACGCTTTGGCAAGCGAAACACGTTCCGTCCAATCCCGACTTATCCAATGGGGGTATTAGTTATCTTGATGCTCAGGCTTCACTATGAACTACGTCGGGCATGGTATCTGCACACCGTCAGACCACCAGATTGAGTTAATGCAGGCGCTAACTGCACCGTCTCGAATGATAGATAGTCCGAGAGTACTGCGCGCTCTCAGAGAAGACAAAAAGCATCCTTGAACGAATCCTTGGGTACGTCAAATATTGGAGAGATGAGGCGTCCTTGTACGCCGAGAACAAAGAGGTGAAAAGCTCGATACAAACATTGTTCAAAGACATAATTACCTTGTGTGGGTTCGCGAAATATTATTCGCAGAAGTCTCGATTGAAAAAGATCTTTGGAGCTCTGGGTCCCAACGCAATCGAGCGCTGTGCTCACAACTCGCAAAAGTCGGCTGAGTTAGTGGACCGGGCTCTGCATTGTGCCGCTGGACAAGGTAAGTTGTTTTCACATATTCGAGCCATTGAATGGTTGAAACAACGTAACTGACGTGTTTTGGTAGCACAACATCAACATCGAATTGAGACCAATGACCACTGGCACGGTATGACAGCATGGAACAAAGAAGTCTAATATTGCTAATGCATATCCTAGAGCATGTAAAACAACAAAAAATTATTGAGCAAGCGATTCGCGAAAGAAGTGAGTATAATCCATCTAGAAATTGATTCTTATTTCCTGCACGCTAAAATTTTTGCCAAGACATTACCATGACAACCTCGCTACGATACTGCATACATAAGTCAGGTAAGTTCATTCGTCTGCACACAAGCGCCGCGGATGCAGGTGAGTGCGGCTGCTCTGCAGCTGCAGTCTTGCAGCATGTTAGTGCCACAAGCTGGGTACCATACTAACAAATTCAGGCGGTGTGATCAACTTATCATCATGGTTAACGAACACTTTCAAGCTCGGGACACATGCCTCTGTTGTCCCAGAAACATGTAAATGGCTCTTCACTACCTCAGACTGGATCTCTTGCTGCCAGAGAACTAGCAGCGGGCCGTTAATAATCAGCGGATCTCCAGGCAGTGGGAAAAGCTCACTTGCGCTTTCTGCTGTTCAAGAATTGAGTGCGAACGCATCGCGGCCGGTGCTGTCCCACACCTTCAACTCCGCACACGGTCCAGGGGTTAATAAGGCTCAGATCTTCTTAGCCAGAATCCTTGTGCAGCTATATCTCAGTGTGTGTGATACTCCCCAGGAAGCCATTTTTGATATATCGAGGCAACAACGAATATACTATTTAACAGTGTGGGATTGTCCATTTTTGACCCTAATAGTGCTTGTACAACAGGTGCTCGACAAGTGTGGCTCTTACGCTCTTGTCGTTGACGGTATCGATGAATGCACGGAAGACCGGCAATTGATCCTGGAGTTTCTGGCAAAGCTTGGATCGAAAGACGGTGTGGCTATCATAGCAACTTGTCGAAACCCTAGCTTGTTTGACGGGCTCAACCACAAGACATTAGAAATGCAATCCCACACCGAAGCGGTACGTGCCGATCTTGTGCGCTTTGTCGAACATGAAATTGCTAGCAAGCTAGAACTACATCCGCAAAAACATGAGGAACTCAAGCAACAGATCGTGGAAGCTGTGGTCAGGCACAGCCAAAACAACTTCTTGCATGCTAGACTGCTCATAAAATTTCTCCAGCAGCAGAGTACACCCAGACAGATCAGGGAAGCTATCAACAAGGTCGAGTCGGAATATGCCGTTGGCCTCTACCACAACTTATTGAAAGCCAGCAACGAAAAACTTGCCCATTGTCCAAAAAAGCTTGCACGCCGCGAATACATCTTGTGTTCGCTGATGGCTGCACAAGAGCCGTTGACAACTCAACAAATAGATGAAATTTTAGCGGTGAATGAGGTTACGACGACGTACGACAACGAAGACACCAGCTTGAACATTGAGAAGGAAATTGAGAATCTTTGTGGATCCTTCGTCTCCATCTCATCCTCAAAGCGAGTTATGTTCTTCCACAGCACAGCCAAGGATTTCTTTGCGTCTCACACCTCAATAACCATGAATGAGGCGAACTTGTATCTGGCCAAAAAATGCCTCTCGGTGCTCAGCCGGAGCACATACCGCGATCCCCGAAGAGCCACCAAGCTTTTACGCAAGCATCTAGAGCCAACTGAAGACGAAGATGTCATGTTGCAGGAGTCCTTCTCAAACTCTGCAGTTTACGACTACGCCGCAAAATATTTTCATGAACACATAATCGCTGTGACGAGCCCCCCTCAAGATCTCATCATGAGGTTGAGCCGTTTTCTACAAGGCACCGAGTTTGTGACGTGGTCTGAGACTATTCTCGACTTAAAGCCCGGCAGTAGTTACGCTGGACAGATTACCGTGTACGCTTCATTGTTGCGGTGGGCTCGAACATTACCACCTGAGGATCAGCAGGACATCCAGCTTGAACGATATTTTGAGACGGCTCATGTTTTGCTCTCGTTGATCCTTAAAGATGAAGCCGAAGATCCACTGCTGCAGTATCTACCACGCATACGCCTGGGCGACTACCTGAATGCAGCAGGACAATCAACCAGCGACTGGCAAAAAGCATATGAACAAAAAAAATTAGTATTCAGAGAGCTCTCTGGCATACTTGCAGAAAAAGATCCATTCCTGCTCAGGGCACGAGCTGCCCTGTTACAAGAATACTTGTGGCAAAAAAAGTTCCCAAAACTACTTGACGAATCACGTCATCTCTATAAGTTGCAAAAGGAAGTCCTCGGACAAACTAAAGATGATGTCTATGTAACAGCATGGATGATCGGTGCAGCACTCGTCGCACTTGGGAAGTACGGTGAAGCGGCGACCACTATTTCGGACACACTAGAGCAGGTCGGCCAGCTGCACGGTAAGGAGTACAGATTCTTCAATGTACTGCTTCTGCTTGAGGGCCAGAGACTTGAGCGAATCAACGATCTACATGAAGCCGCAGCCAACTACCGTGCGGCGATTAAGACAATGACCGAGATTGCAGGACCCCAAAATGTTTTCGTGTTAATATTGAAGACCGCTCTTGGCTCGGTTCTGCGAAAGCAAGGCAAATATGAAGAGGCTGAAAAGTATCTCTTCGAAGGGTGGGGCGGCCGCAAGCAAGTATTCAGCATTAACCTGAACGTGTGTCTCGACGCTGCACTGCAATTAGCAATGCTGTACCGAGACAAAGGCGACAGAGCCGAATGCTTGGAACTTCTAGACTCCATCCACAGGTCGACGGTTTTTGACGAAGATTTCGAGCGTCATTGCCAACTTATCCACATTCGGAACCTCGTTGCACTCGACAATGCCGAATACACTACAGCGAAGCATGCTCTCATGGGATTGATCCAGTCTGCTAGCGGCGTGAACCGTGCAAAGAACAACCGCGAGTTACTGTGGATCCGCATTGATTTGGCAGACGCAATGCGGGCACATAGAGAATCTGATGAAGCATTGATGCTGTTCTCTGAACTAGTTCAGCCCGTGCAATCATCGGAGATGCATGAGGAACCTGAGCCACCTTCGCAACTCAAAGTGGCTGAACAGGGTTTGCGACTTATCAGAGCTGCCAAGTTTGCAGAGAGTGAGCAACTGTTGCGTGAGGAAGGCTTCCGCTGGGTGCGTGAAGAAGACTTCTGGTTTTCCTTCCAGGGTGGGCCTACATTGGACACCTCGATTATCACGCCGATCAGAACATGAGCTCGTTTCACCTGCGATAGTACAACACAGCTCAAGCTTGATGTCGGGAAACGAGGCTGATTGTCACAGCATGCATGTCGAGCAACATCCAGTCGTTTCCTCTGGAAATATATGTCTCTGGAAGGCGTGTTTGTGTTCGGCGGTACTTGTGATCCGGGTATCAGGACCAGCCAGAACAGAATGTGAACATCACCTCAATGACGCGCTACCGAGCAACAAGCCTAGACATTGGCTCTTGACTGCTAAGGCGTGTACATGCGGTAATAGCATGACATCTATCCGTTGGTTGCAGAGTCGCCATCCACAGGTGAAATCAGGAGAAGTTTGGCATAGACTGTAGGCACTATTAACAAGAAAGCCCGACGAGAATGCTCAACTTATGGTAGGTTTGAAGAGAGGATTTGACTTTGCAGGCGGCTGGCGACGATTAGCAAATGTGCAGACAGAATTGTCAGACACAACAGATTGAGGATAGTGAGGAACATCATGGTTTGGTTCAAAACCCCTTCGGGTTATGTCCAACAAGTATAGCTTGGTAACGGTGCTGATACATTCGAAGCTACGTATACGATGGAAAGAGAATGAACACTTTTGGTAACATGATTTCTAGCCTCATTGTAGTTGGACATACTAGTGCCTGTTCATGGTTGATTCGGGCTGACCACTACTTTCAGTTTGAAAATCAAGAACGTATTGCTTACATTGTTCGTTATCTCATGCAGTATCCTACAGTGCTTCCCACTGGCAACTTCATCTACTGGTATCTAGCGGTCGTCTGTGCCTCCTTCCTCAGACTCTCCTGGCTGTCCTCATAACTAGGTGGCACATTGCCCAGAGAGTATGTCGGCGGGACTGGTCCCCTCGTCTGCACACCCTCCGCATCCATGAGCGGAATGTTTCTGCTCGCCTCCGCTGCATGCCTCTGATTCTCCTTGATGTTCTTACTTCGCCTGATTTCACCAAAGACCACAAAAATCAAGTATAGAAGGAGCATGATTCCTGCACCCACGCCGTAGGCAATTGCCTTGGTCTTATTGTTTCCTGCGAACGGACTACTCGCTGCCAATCTCAGCCCCAGACCACCATTGATCATCCCAAGAACGATCAGTAGCCGTCCAAGCCAAAGGTGGATATAGCCAACCACTGTACGTCCAGGCGCCTTGGTCGGTCGTCCGGCTTTTGTATCCAGTGCCCTTCTCTTGTAGATACTGTGATGAATCAATCCGAAGATAGGCTGGAGGAAGGCAAGGGCGAGGATTGCTACACCGAGCTTCGGGTGCGGATCCTCCCACATCGAGTATGGGCCGTACGAGAGCGTGCGGATTAGCCAGATGCCTAATGCTGCGGCGGCGATGTAGATGATGTAGGAGAGAGACTGGAGGATGGCGTGGGTGCGAACGATCCATGGGCTATTTATGCCCAGACGGAGGAGAATGCCGCCGAGTGGGATGAGACTGTGATGTGTTAGTTGAACAATACTCTGAAGGAGATACTGGAGGACGTACAACACCCATACGAGACATGCTAGCACGGCGTGAATGGTAAGGATTCTGTTCGACCGCTGTAGATCGGACTCTGTCAAGCCATATGCCGACGGATCTGCACTGGCGCCGTTGTTGTTGCCGTTACTGTTCCCGCCATTGCTGCTGCATTCGTCCGAGGACCACCATGGAGGACATCCGTCCCAGTTCCCGTCTCCGTCGTGCCAGTCTCCGTTACCGCCTCCCCACCAGCCTTGAGCAGATACTGTTGGTGTGAGAAGGAGGTATGCCACTGATGTGAGTATGAACTGGTTTCGGACCGACAACATGGTGAACGATTGTAATGATCTTGATTGACGTACGAAAGGAAGGACGAACCACGTACACGAAAGCTGAAAGAAGAGGAGAAAATTATAGCATATGAAGTAAGGAACTTGAGACTGTGCCAGAGCCCACGCTGCGGCCAGGGAAGGATGAGGTGGGTGGAAGAAGGAGGCTGATGCAGGAGGGTCTGATAATACTTTGTTTGGGTTAGCTTGGATACCAAGTCCGGGATCAGCAGCAAGGCAAGCAGATCTACTCCAAATCTGGGTATAGGTGTGGATGCTTTACGACTTGCAAGGCGTGATAAGTTCTTGTCAGAGGGGTCATGGAAGTTGGCTGTGTTTGTTGCCGGTTTGACGAAGTTCCTAATCTTGGTAGTTCGACAGGGGTTACACGTGAGGAGGCATATATTCTGGCCTCTTCCCCTCATGGGAAATCGGTCGATGCTGTGGTCTTGTTATGCAATAAGGTGCCGCAGAGTGCTTTGCGCAACTATGATGAGCAGAAAGGCCACGCGTCAAGTATGGTTCATGCTTGGAAAAGCATGCTGTTTCACATTGAAGTCCGTTTTTGCGGAAAGCTTAGCATGCTCGATCACGCTAATGTCGGTCTGACGGGGCTTAGGTGACCGACAATGTGACTAAATTTGGCTGATCGGCATTATTCTGACCAATGACATGGAGGTAATATTTGGCATCTCAACTGCTTCGCACCATGGCACAATAATATGCACAGATAACTTGATTGCAACAATGATTGCACATTCAGATTCCTACTGGCGCTTCTTGGACACTGTGTCATGATGGGGCTGCATTGAACAAATCAAATTGCACGTAAATGGTATGTAATCCTTGAAATCAAGAACCGCTGGGCCAAGGTTTTTCGACGAGCATCGCCACGCGAAGCGTTGACAGTAAATTATGATTCACCAAATTAACGAGCGTACCATCTATCGCAAGACTTTTGGTTTCGTCGTCGCTGCTGAGAAGTCAAAGGCAGAAGATAGAGATGCCACTAACCATGTACTGGAGTGCTGTCCTCTGAATCAGTCGTCAGGTCACCACCCAGTTAGTCTTCGCTTTAGCCACATCAACCACATCAAGTCCGGCCGTAACTTTGTATGAATCGTTTGGTCTCACTGCACGTACAACCGCAGAACACAAAGATTGTACATACGTTCTTGGCCCGGGTCCAATAGAGTTGAGGCCGATCATCGCGAGGAAGTCTTTATAGTTGTTGTCCCCTAATGGCCTCTGCAGGATAATGGCGTAGGCTCTGTCATATTCCCATTTGACATTGTTATCTGCCACATAAACCACATAACGATATGACACGACTTCGGCAACGTTATCAACAACGGGAGCCTTCTCAACTTGCTGAGCGACTTGTGCTGGAGCCTTTCCGAAGCCCTTCAGTCCCTTAACTGTGGGGACTTTTCCAAATGAAGGAGTTTTCGGCAGTGGCGGTGCACTGAAAGTCGATATGGAGTTTTGGATGGGCGAGTACTTGAGGACGAACCTCCTTTCAGCCATATCCACTGTCAACCCTGACCCTTTTGTGAACTTGATGGTATAGCCTGGATAGTCAACAGGCAGGCCAATCGTTGGAAGCTTCACCTTTTTGTTGTTCAAGACTATAGACACGAAGCGAGCATTTATACCAAGGCTCTTAGTCATGTATCTTGTGAGATTGATCTTTACACCCAGAGACTCAAGTTCGACGTGTTTGTCGTTCATAGGAAGTGAACTGAAATCTTCGATTCTTGAGTCTTTTGAGCCTTCGATATCTCCTAGCCCAGAAGACCTGTGGCCCAGTAAGGAGACTGGAGCCCAGCGGAAGCCTGGCGTTGTAAGTCGTCGATAGTTGTTGAAAATGATTCCTTGGTGAAAACGGCCGAGCTCTTCTAGGAACACTTGCATTCGTAGCTCTGCAGTACGCTGCCGATTGTCCTTCTCGTCCTTATGTTTGGAGTAGTCTCCGACATTTAGCCCTATGACCGAAGCGATACAGAGAAGCTCATCATCAACGTTCGTCGTTGATCGATGTCCAAGTGATTCAGCGAGGTGTTTGTAGATGATCCATCTATCGTCCTTCGAGAAGCGACCCTCGCGGATATTCTCGATGATGGTCTTTATTCCAGTGTAGTAAAAGGTAGTCTTGCTCGCTGCAACATAAGGAAATGTGATAGGATATCCCTTTACTGCCATTCTCTTCTCGAATTCCTTCGCCTGCTCGTTGAGCTCGTCTAGGCCAATGGGTTTGTCTTCGAGCTGATAGTAGACATCTCTTCCTAAGAAGCCTTCTTGATGAGTCCACAGGCGACGAGACCAGCCAGAGGTGTATATCCGATGAGTGATTTCATTGATTGGAGCTGTGGATGGGATCGATGTCAACCAAGGATCTACGATCAACACTGCGGCACACTCATGGTAGATTTCTCGCATTGAGTTGATGCTCTCGGTTTTGTACTTCCTGCTCTCCTCATCGAGACCGACAGTGCAACAGATAGTGTCCATCCAGAATCCTGGACTTGCGTGAGCCTTCTTTTTGGGCAAGTGGTTCAAACATAAGTCGTCAACTAGTCTTTGTATTCTCTCTAGTTGACAGTATGGTAGTGAGTTGTCAAAAGGATTCCCCATTCCATCCGCCCATCTACCCAAGAAAAGTTAGCTTTTAGCACTTTCAAGCACTGCGATGAATGGGTAACACGTACACATGAGAAATCGCAACATAAGGGGGTATTTTGGAGCCTTCCTCGGAGTACACATGTTTTTCATGTCCAAACGTGGCAAGTCCTTGTTTTTCGTAGTCCCATCTTAGGATAGGTAGATGCTTGGCATCTAGTATGTTCTTGATCGCTTGTCTGACAGATGTTGAATTTGTACCGTAATCCGGACTTACATGCCCTACAAACTTCGGTTCGGGTTCGTAATCATCCTGGGTAACGCACTCCTTGGCATGTTTGGTGATATAAGTTCCATCACTAATTTTGGCCTCACAGGAATGATCAGTGCAGGCATAATGGTCGTCAAGCGATTCAAACGAATGGCTTTCAGCAGCGGCAATATAGTACTGCCCATCGATATCGAAATCTTCCATGATCATTGCTGCGTCGGATTTGCACCACTTTCTCTGTATGCGTAGATAGAGGATTCTAGAATTAGCAATGGGCCATCTCTCCTCCTTGCCTGTTACACTGTAGATCTGACGAGCAGCCTTGCGGAGCATAGCCGCGACAGCAATAATAGAAGTTGTCGTTTCATCCTTGAGAGGCCACAGAACCTTGCCGTATTGGTGAACTGACCTGTGTCCTTTTCCGTTGGCACAATGATGGTCCACTATCTTGCCTACATGGTCAATAAGCTTCATCGCTCCATCGAGGACATCATTATTTCTCGAGATCTGGTGCTTCTGCCTCCACTGTACTATCAGAGATGGTAACTTAGCAGTCGTAACAAGATGAACTTTCTGTGGCTTGTGAATAGTCTTTAGTGTGAAAGGGATGAGGAAATCGTTGGTCGTGACATGTATGTCACTGAGGGCGAACACCTCAATGATAAGGCCGAAGAAGAGCCAGGTCTGGAAGAACGTCTCGATATCTCCAGGTAGACGGGTTCTATCTTCTTCACCCTCCACGATGCCACCAAGCAGGTTCTCACTTTGCTGAGGTTGAGCCCATACCTCTTCCTCGGTCCAGCCCCGGACCTCTGGGAATTCGAAAAACTTTCCTGAGTTTCTCTCATAATAGAATTCCTCTTCACCTTCGTACGCCACCTTGATCCATGGTTTCGCACCTTCGGGTAGGACAAGATGATCCATCGCAAGGAAGTGACTGCCACAATCTTGATTCCCACTAACAAGAATCGCTCCGCCGCCTTGTGCTTCAAGATCCAAACCGCGAATCGATCACCAATCCGATACACGCGGATGGCGTCCTCCGTGGCTGTCGGGTTTTACCTTTGAAAGATGCGATATCACCCGGGGGAGGTGTAGTATGGTGAGTAACGAGTCAGTCAGATGCCGATATCTGTCTCTTAGTGGCTAAAGAGAATCAGAATGGAACAATTAGAAGAATTAAAAAGCTACCATAGACCAGCGTAGAGCAAGTTTATATATTTCAAGCCTGCTGATGATTTTAAGGGGACACTGAGGGAGTCCGAGACATCATGTATGTGGCCGGTTGCTTAAGCACATACATGTCGATCATCTCATTAACAGCGCCCTTGAATCCGATTGATTCCAAGTTTTATTGGTAGATATGTTCAACTAAAGCGCCTTCCTATTGACTGTAAGCCCTGTAACTACGCAAACGTTCAGCTGTCCCAAAGTGGGCCTGTCCATGCATGACACTTCGCTGCAAAAGGTTAGTGGTGTCAAACTGTTCGTGGAGTTTTCAGGCTTCAACAGTGATCTCCATTTTCGAATTCGCTTTCCCTCGTGCGCTTTAGCGAGGAACGTAACGGGCCTCCTCGCTTGATTCGTAGTATCAATCCATCATCGTACTTCAAGCCTCAATAGTAATTGCCTCTAAAACTTGTGTTCTCCTCGTTCAACGGCTCAAAAGGACTGACAAGCGCACATGTTGTCGATGCACTAACCAATAGGTGCTCAATTTTGAACAGAACTAAAAGCTCCTTGATACGATGCTTAAGTAAGACGAAAGAACACTTAGCTTCACGTGGAGAACGTTCATTTCAGCCTCAAGAACATTGCGTGCTTATTGGTAAAGTGGTACCGACGCTTTACCCAAAGTGACTTACCGAGGTGCGGTGATCCATGGGATTTTAGTCAAACACAGTCAAATTACTCCTTGCTTCGTATACATAAGTCATGGAGCGAACCCTCCTCAGCTCAAAACTTGACTGACCACTACTGGCAGTGCGCCGGGTCAACAAAATCTTGTGCGATGAGAACTATAGCATCCCAGAAGAGTTGCATTGGCCGTGGTTAGCGATGAGCGACTCACGACACCTTAGAGCCCGCATTGGGCGTCAAGGATACGAACCATCCCATCAAACAACTCTGGTGATACTTCCATTTGCATGTTGTACCAATATTACAGGAGACAACCAGCGTGAACATCGTAAAGTACTCATGTCAGACAAATCCTGTTCGCATATTCAAGTCCAAGGAGCCACTTTTAACATCTTCCCTTGGGTCGGCGGAATGCAGCTCGTGTCAGCAAAACACATGTCTAGCTGTCCACGTCTCAGCTGAACAGCTGATAAACAAGTAGAGAACTTCGTGTAGAACGAGAAAAAGCGGTCTCCACAAGGTGATCTCTAACCTTTCTTCTTAGCCGAGTGCAAAAACAATGGTCGGTTACGCTCTAGCTTACAAGAGCCGGCGCCTGCAGTACAATTTCCTCGAACACTCACAGAATAGAAGCGAATACTAAGCCTTCACATTTTGAATTGACAATTAGCTCCACTGGTGTTTGCTCTAAGCAGATCTGCACCAGTGATTAACGGCCTTAGTCAAGGACCATAGTTACCGCATCGGGTCTTGAGGGATCAGTCAGTAGCGCCGTCACGCCTTTCCTTAGGAACCATCCTTGCAACCCTCCGACAGCAGTTTCACACCATGTTTCTGGAAAACCTCAGACACTCCTCTCAAGATTTTTTGGTTCATCACGCTTCTTGAACATTTCTAAGTATCTCAAACGATTTCTGCATTCTCTTCCCTAAGCCCAATAGCAATCGCGCGACATGAGCCCCGTCCCTGGTCGCGCCTTCGACCCAAGTATTCCATCAGCCCTCTTTCGCGATGAATGGAAAAATCCTTCCAACTACGCCTTTACTATCCTTCTTCTCTTAGGCGGTGATGTGGTCGCCAGAGCGCTTGCCCAGCTTGCTGGAGGCAGAATCACTCCTGTGGCTTTTTCTTTCGGTATGTGTCCAATTCTAACACTAGTCCAGAAAATCGCTGTATCTTCTTTGCAATCACCATCTACGCGCACTAATATCAACTAAGGATGGGTGTCATACGCGACTTCAGCCGTCAACTCAGCCATTGGCGAGCACAAATTAATGCCTAATGCAGACACATCATGCTCCCTCATCAATGGAAAGAATGGCAGTGTCCGCTCCAACGGATCGTGGGTTCTCGGGCGAATGATGCGCGATTACCACTACTGGATGCTCGAGCCCGTTAAACTAAAGACCCAAGAAGTCATCAACTCGGCACTCGAATTCGACCGCAAACAGGATTTGAAAAAACCTCCACACCTGAGGGGAAACGTGGAGGAGCGGAAGCAGGCCGGCCTTGTTGTTAGCTTCTGGGAAACCAGCCAGACGATGCCAGCAGGGAGACCGGGGAGAGACATATTGTTCTGGTCCGGCATCATCGTCTCAATCATCCAGATTGGGGTTGCTTCAATTCCATGTGGACTGTACGGCGATTGGGGTGTACTTCTTGTCACATGCGCTGCTATGACTCTCTGCCTGGTGACAGGATCGCTTACGCAATGGAAGATCGAAAAATGGGCATGTCGGGAGCTCAAAGGGAAGGAGAAGGTTTTTGTCCTTACGAGAGGCAATGGCGCTCAGCACGCGATTGTCATTGTTAGCAAAGGGCGAGGTCTTGATCTAGAGGACCTGGCAACCGGCTTCGCAAACATCGATGCGCCTCACATCACTGTGTCCTCTCGGTTGATATCCGCAGTACTGGGAATTCTGTGGGTTTTGTTACTGATAACAAGCTCGGCTCTTGTGGATGATGCATGGTTTTTGATAGCCGTGGGAGGGATCGGCATGCTGCAGAACATGTTCGTCGCTGGATGGAGTCGAAAGCCTGAGGCTCTTGGTGTGCCGCTGGATTTCAAAGGAGTCATCGGAAGTCCAAAAGTTATGGATGTGCTTTTGGAGGTTGAGCGCATGCACGAGAAAGTTGGGAAAAACATGCTTGGTACCTTTTTCCCTAGTGGTATCAGGGATAATGAACAAGCTCAATTCGATGCTATCGCGCAAGAGCATCGAAGAAATAGAGAGAATGCGGCGTTAAAGGAATGAGCAGATTGGAACTTTCTACACGCACAAACACAAACATCGAGTCCGATTAGCCTTTAGTACATTTTATGACCGATACAATATAAATACAAGTTTCGGATAGCTTGAAGGAGCCAGAAGCAGAGATGTTGAGTGAGAGCTTGAATTATGCGAATTGCTTCCGAATGGTGAAAGCTTCTGTGAGTGTCACTACCCAGAATGTCAACCACTTGCAAATCGTCTAGCCAAGCGATCTGAAAACTTGGCGAGCATGACCTGCACAGCGACAAGGCCAGATTTACCTCATTTTGTCAACGAACGTCGCTGGTGATTAGTTGTGTGGCAATCTAAGTGAAGAGAGAAGTCCTTCAGCTATGCATTCTGAAGGCTTGAATTAATAGAGATGTTATTGCCTTCATTGATATTTCGGTTTGGGCATTATACCATCCATCGATTTCGCTGCGCTGCAACGAGATTCATTACTTAAGCATTGAAAACTGGCAGCTTGATGAAGGGGGATGGGGTCGTGACAGTCGGTGGTTAAGCTGGTTAGGGTTAGGGTTGCGGGAAATTAGCATGCTAGGTGATCACACTACCTTTTATCGCAAAATGAGCAATCGATGGCCGCCAGGTATCGATGGAAGCTGCATATAAATTTGAGCATCAACCATTATGGCAAAATCCTAACTCGACATCTTCATGCCCTGCTTCGTTAAGAAGCAAATGACAAGGTAAAGAATGAAATGCTGGTATTGTTCTTTAGTGTTACTGTTGACAGCTCTTGCTCAAATGTCTAACAACTCTTACTGATTGACACGAAGCCAACTACAACTGATAGACGGATTACTACTAAGATGACTGATTAGTATAGCTCTCGGCGAGCCATTCACAATGAATTCGACACCAACTCGGCGCTCGAAGCGCCAGCGGATAGCAAGCAAGCAGCACTCAGACACTGTTGGGTGGACTGAGGAAACATTGCAGATGCTTCGTGCCTCGTCGGAATCCTCCGATCGATCTTCAACAAGCTTAGAATCCGAGCCCGTCTACGAACGAAGGGACGTCGAGTTTCAAAATGCCGCAGTTGCCGACGCTGACGAGGATATGGAAGAGGAAGTCATCCATGATAGTGAACGATTGTCTGACGCTTCGGCGCTTGAAGACGATGCTAACGATCCCGACCTCATAACGACAGTGACACGAGGCAGCTCCACGGTAGCGACAAGTACTAAGAAGACAAAATCAGTTCTTCGAAGTCGAGTACAACTCACGAAAGCTTGGGCTGCAGAGAAGGGTTTGCGAAACCGGATGGTGCCAGAAGGGCGTGAATACCTGAAAGGGACAAATGACAAGACATATGCCCAGAATTATGGGCCGGATCTGGATGATCTATATCCGATCTTACAATCACGAGACGTTTGGCACATATTCTCCAGGGACGTGACCTTACCGAGCAGGGCATCCCTTGCTTCGGCCCTCAAGTTGATACCAAAGGGCTACTTAAAGCCAAAATCACCATCGTCAGCACAGCCGGAGAATGGTGCAAAGCAAACCGCGAACAGCGAACCAGCCTCTCGCCAAGTTGTGAGTTTGTTATCTCGTGAAGAAGCATATGCAAAGAAATATCTAGAAATTGGATCGAGCCATGACATTGTCCTAGGTCCGTGGGATTCCGCCAAGAAATTCAAAATCGGATATCTACAGGCCTTTGACGTTTCGCAAGCATGGACAAAGACTCTGTCCCTCAGTGAGAGTCATCCAACTTCTGATGCCGGTCATAATTCGTGGCACCAAGGTTGGTTGTTCAACATCGGAGCTAGACCGCAGCATTTAGCATGGGCCCCAACAGACTCAGATCATCAATACCTAGCCGTCACTTCAAAATCTTCACAAACACAAAGAGATACTGCACCTCCAGTATCTAGCAAGCTAGCGCCTGCGTTTTGTCCATCCCCCGCATATCCGTCTCATATACAAATCTGGAGGATAAAAGCACTTCTCTCCAATGCAGAAACTCCCGCGCTTATCGACTATGATACATCACCACAGCTTTCGCAAGTGTTGTGTACTAAATGGGGTAACATTCTACGTATAGAATGGTCACCACTGCCAGAAAATGTGCCTCTTCCTATCCCAAGCCGTCGCAATCTAGCCATATTATCGAGCGATGGTTGTGTTCGAGTCGTGCATGTTGACCTGCAAGAGAGTGCAAAAACAATATATCTAGAATATCAACAACCACAATCAGTTGCGCAGCCACCTTCACATACAATTCATACAACATTCTGCTTTGCCAGTCCTTATGACTTGGTCATTGGTGGAGCAGATGGTGCCGTCCGCATCTATAATTGCAAGACCATTGACTCAACTGGTATCCTCCAACCCTACCTCACCATCCAAGCTCACAGTACATATGTGATGTCTGTCTCTGTGCCTATGGAAACGCCGCACTTCCTTTGCTCATCCTCTGCCAGTGGTGAAATGACCTTAACTGACCTCCGCTCACCGGTAATTGACCGACTACCCATTCACAAGGCCCGTCTTCCAACTCGAAATCTCTCATATCTTCCCTTCACCCGAATGTTCATCACTACCAATGACGCTTCAGGGAACTCTCAACCTGACGGCACCACTTTGTCAACAGTTGTCTGTCATAGTCTACGGCACTTTTACTTTACGAAAGCAATCATGAAACTGCCCGAAGCGAGTGGTATCACGACCTGCCTAGTGACCAGTCAATTCCACCCCTGCATCCTCGTAGCCAACGCGCAAGGCTCTGTCTGGGCGTCAAATCATCTTAGACGATGCCTACCTATGGCCCATGGGCCGGCTAAAGATGTGACGGGAGGTGGCTGGATGCAGAAGATCTTCGAATATGATTGGCAGCCTCTACCTGTGCCTCCTCCAGCAACACAATCACTATCACAACCACGATCTTCAACGTCACCAAGTAATGAGCACCCTCCGACGCACCAGTTCGTCTCCTCACCGGTTATTTCTTCGGAGTCGAAAACTATGATCGACATCTACTACGGCTCCTCTACCCGCCCCGGCTCATCCCGCATCCACGAAGGCTTCCGTCCCGAACGCATCGAACTTAGCGTTCAGAGTAAGAAAACATCAAAACCGAACCCGGAAGATGTGATACCTGGCTCAGGCAAATCAACAGCATCAAGTCAGGTTATTTTCCATGAGGAACAGGCTGTCAGTGCTATGGCGTGGAACCCGAACCCGAGGTTCGCATCATGGGCGGCTGTGAGTTGGGGTAGTGGAGTGATGAGAGTGGGAGATTTAGGGCATGATGCCATATGAAGATGATTCGCCAATCATGTCTTGCACATATTGCACAGTCACTCTCAAACACGAATGCATGAAATCTTGCTCTGCACCTCAATAAAGATAGCCGTGTCGTGGATATAAGTTTTGACAATTCAGTCCATCGGAAACTCCTTTCTGTTTGTATCTTCTACAAATACTAGCTGAAATCTTGAGCAGTGGAGCGATACTAGTCTTCAGTAGTTTTGCATGGCTTTCGATGCGAACAAGTCTCCTGAATGGCAGTGTTATCTTGTAGAGATCAACCGTTCGAAGAATGTCAATTCTAATATATTTGTGAAAATGTATCATACTTGGCTGTTCAGTGTCTCTACTCTCTCGATTCTCCTCCTCTTCACCTTCTCGTAGACCTCCTGCACCACATCTTTCCTTTCCTTCGGATTGACAGCACCAACGCTAATATCGATGACCGGCATGCTGGCCACTTGCCTCTCTCTGAGTCGTGCCAACATCCTTTCCCATGTCTTCTGGTGCTTCGGGTCTCCGAAAGCAAGACCTGAGTCATCTTCAGTGTCTGAGGTGGGGAAGTGGATGGATTTTTTCTTTTTAGATTTGGATTTCTTTGCTTTGGAGAGTTTCTCAACACCGGATCTGGTATTGGTCGTTGCACCTAATGTAGTCTTTAGTGGGTTCCGGTTTGTCCTCCTCTTACCATGGATATCCTGCTTCACTGCTCTAGCCTTCACTTTGCCCTTGCCACGACCGTCCAGAGCAACACCAGTTGGTTTGAGAATCTGACTACCAGGTCTATAGCGCACGTAGCATGTCTCACGCTTTCCGGTTGAGTGCTTGTAGCTGATAGCGGAGAGATAGAGTTTGGCTGCTTGGTCTTGAGCGATCTGCCGACGTTCGAGGCGGGCTTTGACTTGCTGGTCTCGTTGTCGTGCGGTCTGGAGAGCCTCGACGCGGTTCAAAGATTCGAGATCGACATTTGCGGTTGTGTTTGAGACTGATGTCGATAAGGAGGATCGCCTTTGTGGCTGAGAATTGCAGATCTCAGAGTAGGTGCGTTTTCGCATTAAATTTGAAGGCTGGGTATGGATAGTACGAGATAAGACAAGCGGTTCTGCTAGGCGCAGTGTACCCGGCGCACATTGGTGGTGCTTTGCTGTGGGATTCTGTATGTCATGAGCAGCACCGGTTAGGGTGGTCGGAACATAGAGACTGTTAGGCGATGGAGGTGGGGTAGGGAGTTGACCCAGTCGTTCTTCTGGGTGAGGATGTGAGTAATAGACATTGATAGCAGGCTTCTTCAAACGTGGCGATGTGGATGTTAGAGATACGGCTTGTCGTTTAGCAGTGACGACATGGGGCCTCTGGCTGTGGTGCATGTTAATCGCCTCTGCGTAATGAGCTCTCATGGATGCTCGATCAATGATCTTGAGGGCGGTTTTTTTGTCGTCGAACCTGGCATCGGCGCTGTCTATGGAAAGATCAAGACTTGAAGTTGCGCTTGTACAATGGAAGCCAGTCGAAACCGAGTGCTCAGACTCGATATTAAGCTCGTCGTGAAAGAGGATGGCGAGTCGGTCATACAGCTTGCTTAGATTGAATGATTCAGGGTGAAGAGCTTGATGCATGAGTGAGACGAAACGGCTTCTACATAGATCATTAGTGGAATAGAACATAAAAGTGGAATTTAATCCAAGTCTCAATGGAATTCAAATGTACACAGTGCTGTTGAGGAGCAGGAGCT
This sequence comes from Neophaeococcomyces mojaviensis, assembly GCA_030247915.1. Lineage (NCBI taxonomy): Eukaryota > Fungi > Ascomycota > Eurotiomycetes > Chaetothyriales > Neophaeococcomyces > Neophaeococcomyces mojaviensis. The sequence continues at coordinate 157,128 of JAPDRQ010000035.1, forward strand.
TACTTAACACTTCCGGCAGTCAGTCCGACCTCGACATGCCCACATCCCACCAGGCGATCGGCTATTGTTTGCCAACATACTTGAGTCCTCTCAGGTTGTATTTGTCGTACAAGGACCATCTGTAAGATAAGGAGATCCGCTGCCAGATGCCATTTCGATCTGTGGGGCGAACGAAGTTGTGGTGGTATAGGCTGATATCCTTTTCTTGGCGCTTTGCGAGGTGAGCTCCGGGGTCGCCCTGTTGCAACGTCATCGATCAAGGTTTGTGCTGACACAGATTGAAAGCGGGTGCCGGGAGACATGGCCGGCAGCCGTATCTGTCAATAGGCTAAGCCTAATCACGGATGAAAGCAATAAGAGGAAAGAGCGATGATAGCCCAAGATATGACAAAGCGGGTTCACCGAATGAAATTCACTTTCGACGACGGTAACATATCGAAGTCTGACTCGGAGCAATAGCAAGAACTAATCGAGAACACAGTCATTACCTGATTCTGAAACGCGTGAAGACGCGATTTACGTTGATCGCGTGAGTGACACGGTATTGCGCAATGATCCGGCCGCAACCTAAATTGCGGATCAAAGGTAGCGGCCGAAGCCGTAGGTAAATCAAAGAATCGAGAACACATCGCCTATGTAGTAGAACAACTGCAACTGAAGCAACACTTACACAGAGTAGTTCCCTAAGATTTGTGACATAGTAATTAAGGTAAAATCAATACCAAGGATGAGAAAATGAAGCAACTGACAAGAGACAGGGCTAAGTAGACCACCCGTCTAATGCATCACCCTACTAATGCATCACCATTTTGCATACAAAAACGCGATTTCATGGGTCTTGGATCTCTACAATTTAGTCGACAACTAATCAGTTATTTGATATCATTTAGTACCTTATAGTCTATAGTGTACATCTACTAAATATCGTTTAGGAAAATTTAGCAGCTCTCTTAAATTACTGCTCTGAATTCTGCTCTCATACAAATTTGTCTGGTCTTGGCGCAGATTAGAGTTTGGTACGCCAAGTTAAGACAAATTTGTATGGGAGCAGAATTCAGAGTTGTAATTTAAACCTATCAACGAATAATTTATAAATAACTATTCAATACCTGAGTGTCTAATACTAGCTGTTCATATAAACTCAGTAAAATAATTACGTAACTACGTAAATTGTTGAGGAATACCAACCTGAAATTCGCGATTTTACTTGGTAACGGTGATGCATTACTAGGGTGATGCATTAGACGTGTGGCCTACTTAATGATTCTTGTGGTTTGTTTTAACCTTCTTGCCAAGAATTCTTCCAGCCCCTCGTCTTCGCAAATGACTCTGGCAGAATGTTTCGAATCTCCTAAACCAACAGAAACTCTCCGCATCATGGAGCTCAGCTGACAGAGTCGAATTTGATATCTTCTTACTGACCACCTTTCATCATTATGTAGTATGGCAGAGTGCTAAGGAAAGCGACGAAACGAAATCTCGGGACTGCAAAAGAGCTTCTCCCGTTGATGTTAAGTCGATTTCGATCAACCTGAAATGTCAAAGGCTCATCTACTGAGACCCACATAATAATCAGGTTGGGAAGACCGTAGCCACGCTTGTGGCGGTCGATGTGATGGATTACAGGCAAAGAGCAGAATCAGCGCTGAACAAAGTGACCATTCTTAACGACAATGGCTTCACGTTCGTCAATTATGGCAACGATGGCAACTTCACTTACCGACAGGAGGCTCGAGTTCACAATGCTCACCGCCGAGCTCGTGATACTCTAAAGCCTAGTCGCGCTTCTGAACGTCAAGTGAAAGAATCTCGCGACAACCCTGCGGCGGCAAGGCGTCATCCCAAACCCTCGTCCAATTCTACCAGTTTTCTTCTACCTAAAACAGACCTTGTAGTCACTAGGATGACGCAGACAAATATAGTTGCATCACCAACACGACCGCTTGAGCCACCGCTTGTGTTTGAAGGCTTGAGTCTCCATCACAGTCTGAACATGCGCAAGCAAATTCTTGAGCATCAATGGCGTTCTGTCTTCCAATACCACTTCTATCTACCTCAAGTTGACAATGTCTTTGGGTTACAAAGTCCGCAAAGTGCTTTTCTAGCAGCTGCCGACACTGATATGCACACTTATCGCAATTTAGTGATCCAGCCTGTGGTCTCGTCAGCTGTTAAGACAGGTCAGCAGTCTAGTGAGGCTGTGTTTCGAAATCAGGCGTTGATTCTACAGGATTTCCGACAGCTTGCCGAGATGTACACCAACTCCGAAAGCCGATTGACACGAGAACAGTTTCAGCGTTTCTTCGCCACAACCTTTGCATTTCATGCCCATGACTTCCACAAAGCAACTGCTTATGACGCGATCATGTATGCTAACTCTATTCTTGTCACAGTGCCACGAAACCAAGGCCTCAGACAACTGCCAACAGTAGAGTGGATCCGTACACTTATGCCGCTTCCACGATCTTCATTTCATCAGTCTTGTGGATATCGTGCGCAGATGCTTCGCAAGATCAAGATGATTTTAGACTTCCTTGAGAAGACAAGGGAACAGACTTACCATCACTGCCGCGACAGCCTTCGGCACCACTTTGATCATGAAACTGCTCTCTACCACATCATCAGAACAAGCATACCTGACGTTTCCGGTGCCGAACCTTACCACGGTTTCCACAGTGTCTGTCTTCACCGCATCTTGTTCTTGCTTCATGCTTATCTCAACCATGACCAGAGAACTTCTGACCAAAATCCGAACCACTTCTTGTCGCGCCTGGAATCAATAGCAAGTTTTTGTGTTGTAAAAGAATTTCCACACAACATCACTCTCTTCCTGTGGTACCTGCTCGTGATCCTTGATGAACAAGAACAAGGCTGGGATCAGCATGAACCCTTTTTCAGCTGGGCGATTCGAGAAATTATCAGTTCGCACAACCTGTCTTTTATTCCGGTGTTGCGTGCGCTTCTCTTGCGCAGGGTGGGGTGGGAGGACTTACCAATTGACGCTGATGCTGACTTTGATGAGTTGCGCAACCGCATGCAACTATTCTATCAACTCGATAGCGAATGATATTCTGACATCCACATCAGTCTTTCCTCAGACTTCATTGACTTTGTGTCATATGACAACCTCAAATCTGAGCATCACAAGTTAGCCATAGCTCCATAACTGCACCGAACTCCAAACAAAGTCAATGCATTTTGCTAGTGCGGCTTTTACATAAGGTGGAGACATGGTTGATCTTTGTCTAAAAGAGCAAGTCATGCTCCAAATCTGGACTGGTGTCTTCCACCTCACAACTCCACACATCACGAGAATCAAAGTCGAGTTAGTAAACGCGGTGGATCGCGTCGAGCTTGCTTTCTATGGATGATGCCTGCTTGAAAACATGAATCGCAACGGAGATAAGGAGAAGGAAATGGTGGCGTGTTGCTGGTGCAAAAAATGTCTCTGGTAGAAAAGGTATAAAGTAGCGAACGAAGGCACCCGTTCCACAACTATGCTACTCACATTCAACAATACTGTCACTGCCTTTCGCATCCATTCTGACCAAAAAACAAGAAGTCTACCATGTCGACAGGTGAGATCATCCTAATCACTGGCGCCAATACTGGCCTCGGTCTTGAGATTGTCAAAGCCCTTTGCCAATCCGCCCAGCGATACCACATCCTAGTTGGCTGTCGCGATATTTCGAAAGGCCAAGCAGCCATCAAATCCGTCGAAGCTGCCTATCCATCGACTAGCTCAACTCTATCACCCATTCAGGTCGATCTAGCAATCGATAATTCCATCGAAACCGCAATCAATACCATCTCAGCACAACACAAACAACTCGACGCCCTCATCAACAATGCTGGCGCCCAGTATGATACCAAGATCAGCACTGGCGAGATGACTATCCGGGAGTGCTTCAATGCCTCTTGGGACATCAACGTCTCCGGCACTGAGGTCCTAACCACACTCGCTGTGCCACTACTTCTGAAGTCTTCCAATCCGCGCCTCATTTTTATAACGAGTGGGACGTCGACACTGGCGGAAACTGAGAGTACTGCTACCGATGTTCTTAAGCGACTCAATACTAGCCCACCTGCAGGCTGGCCGAAACCGCCCGGCATACCAATCAAGGCCTACCGAAGTGCTAAGTGTGGGCTTAACATGTTGATGCGGGAATGGACGAAAGCACTTGCCAATGACGGGGTCAAAGTTTGGGCTGTGTCGCCTGGGTTTTTAGCGACTGGCCTAGGCGGGGCAGGGCCGGATGTGTTGAAGAAGGTAAGTTTTCCTTACACAAGTGCTTACTTCTTTGGAGGACTTTTAATCAGCTGACACTAAACACATAGATGGGTGCAGTCGACCCTGCGATTGGTGGACAATTTGTGGTTGACGTTGTTGAAGGCAAACGTGACCAAGACGTGGGAAAAGCGGTCAGGAAGGATATGATTCAACCATGGTAGATAGCTGCCCTTAGAAAGTTGATGAAACGGTTGCAGTTAGGTGGAATTGAATAGTCGAATGCACATCTGTTGTAATTACGAAGTCGTGCATCGACAAATCTCATCATTTCGAGTTGAGCTACATTGCATTCGTGGCTCTGCCCCATTCTTACGGCAAAAGCGTTGGAGCTTTTACGGATGTCTTGTATCCTCTTTTGTTATTCCCAGCTGCCTAGAGGATGACTGAATCGCTGGGTCATATCTTCAATATTGGTAGTGGATCAAGGAGCAGGAAGCATGTGAAGCGGCATCAATGTATTTCTGAAAAGCAGAACATATGGTAGAGTCCGATTTGGAGTGTTAGACACTTCTACAGAGCTAGCTGAGCCATCTTTGCTAGCACGTTCGTCAATGAATATATCTTCTACCATCTTCAACTTGCGTCAACACGCAGACTGCAGTTGAAACACATCTGATTTTGGCAGAAAGAACGAATGCAGCCACACTACTCGCCCACGTCAACTTCGATCCTCCTGAATGTCATGACTTGGATAGCTATATTGCAAATTCCATTATATCGCGGTAACTTCAAAGGGTGAGTACGCAGGAACTATTGAAACGGACGTGTCACCAGCCGAGCATGGAACTTACCAGGCGAGGCGATCTGCACGTCCTTCATGCCGCAACTTCACAAGCTCACGTCCACAAGTCAACTGTGTGCAGGAGGCGGCTACCGAATTACGAACTTACTTGAACTACTGTTGTGGAGAATCGTTTCTCACCAATACCAGGTTTTGCGGTAGGCGTCACATAATTTTAAGTAGTCATCTTCAGAGACTAACATAACAAAAAGCCATCTGAATTATACTCCGGATGATCCAAGGGCAAATTAAGTTTGCAACTTGATCTTGGAAGTTGCTGACACTGGCTGCAATGTACCACAGCTCAACAAGAAGCAGAATGGAAAAGAAGATGCATCGTTATTGTATGAAATACACCAGCTTATCTAGACCATTGAACCTTTGAGCGAGCATTATGACTAAAGTAATCTTCTCTCCAGAACGGGCCAAGTGCCGACTGGTAGAATCCTCTTGAACAAGCTCGTACCCTACAAATGTGAAGAAAGACTTGAAGAGGTCAGAAAAAAGTTTTCCTTCTATCTCTCATATGTGGATACTAGGTAGAAAGAGGCGTCCTGGATTTTCTACTCGAACAAACTCACGCTAGGATGTCTCTTCTTTTTCCTGCCTGTTGGTGACAACTCTACCAAGTTGTTAGAAGCACTATGCATTTCCCTGTTCTCCATGACTAGAGATTCTGCCTGCTTGTTACCGTCCAATACCTCTGTATTCCCATTCATTGTAGTCTCCGAAGCTTTTGCATCGTCTGTAGTGTGTTTGTCGCCTTCATCGCCATCTCTTGGATTCTGGACGGTTTGAGAGGTTGCTCGTTTCGCTGCTTCAATCAGTTAGCGAGCGTCGAATCATATACTGGAGCATGACAACCTGCTAAATTGTGGAGATCAAGCCCATGAAGCCTGTCTAAAGACCTCTTCAAAGTGTCCAATTTCTCGGTTAGTCGACGTCGCTCAGTTCTTGTCTCATCGTCCTCACTGGCGATACTATTGACGATATTATCCGCTAACAAGGCAACCTTTGTTGGGCTGTACATAGTTAAAAGCGGCTCCAATAGGTGTTCCTCTATTGCTATGATACTGAAATCATCGACAAACCTCTTCCTTGCAACCTGATCGGGACACGAAATTTAGCATGAGCTGATCGGCTGAAAGTCTTGGTACGTACCTTGTAGTAGGCCAGCATGCAGTCGATCGCCTCTGAACATGCGAACTCCTCCATGTCGGTATCGGGCTGACTTCCTAGAGCCTCAATTAATGCATTCATGCTAAAGACATGTTTCGTTCTGTCAGAAGGGTTTACTGGGTATTCGTCATAGAAGAAATCTTTGAGCTTTTTCGTGATGGATTCGTAGAGGTGTTGCTGGCGTATTGCTCGGATTGTTTCAACAAAATAGTGATTGTATGTGATTGGGTGGCCCATTTGTTGCGGCTTGAGCAGCTCCGCGGCTTTTGCACGTACACCATCCTCCAGTTCTGTCAGGCGAGGGTTAATGAAGTGCTTCAAAAGACCCTCAATGCTTTGGCTATCGAGAACCGCCCGCAAGATCAGGATAACGGTCTCACGAACGTCTCGCAGCAGGAGTTCCATGTATTCGCTGACAATAGTCTTCCACGGCTGCGAATGCAAGAAAAACAGGTCGCTAACGATAAGAGGGTTGAATGTTCCAGGTAGCTCTCGGCCTCGAGTACGACGCAGTCGCCATCGAACTTCCTCGACAAAGTCAGCTCGTGTAACATAGGCCATTGCTTCTTCCGCATCGTTCTCTCCATCCAGCACCCGACGCTGCTCGCCTCTTGCTTGCATTGCGTCAGCAAAATCAGTGAGATGGTTCTGCACGACAGCCCGGAGACGCTTAATATAGCCATCTTTGTCCATTGCATCCCCAAAAAAGGAGTCAAAATATATTCCATTGACTGCGGCAGTAACCAAGGTTACGAACTTCTCGCTGCTATACAGGAGATATTGGCGCTGCTCAGTAATTGTCTGTCGTGATTGACCTAACTTTTGTAAACCAGACTCGGTATCCTTTAGAGCTAACCGGGTCTCTGCAACAAAACCAGCCATTTGACCAAGGATATGGTCTCTAAGCACTATGCTTAGCCGAGGTCGCAACGCTTCAATACCGATGTGAGCTCGTGGCATCGAGGCCCAAATTCCCTGTGATAAGAAACCTATTTCTGATTCATGTCGTTGAGCTGTTGTGAAGTCGCGTTCCTCGTATTTCCGATTCTTAAGCACGTGCCACCCCAACCGGAATGCCCTTCTCTTGTTTTGCGCCAATTCATAGAACGACTGCTCCATATCTGAGCCAGGAGGTAGAGTATCAGGCTTTGTGATGATGCCCATGGTCCTATTGCCATTTGGATCAACTTTCAGGATGAAAGAGGTGACCTTTTGCAGCGCTATGTCGCTCTTTGCAGAAATAACTGCCAATATAACACTACGCTCGCTTTCCACATATGACTGTACGAGCGACTCCACGAACTCAATTCCCTCTACGGTCTGTGACTCATCAGGTGCATGGTATAGCCCAGGTAGATCGACCAATGTCAGGTGAGGCTGAGTTGGTCCAGAAACTTCCACGCGAAGAATATCTTTAGAAAAGAGCGATCCGTCTCTGCTTATACCGATGGCAGTTTCCGCGTGCTTGACGATGTCCTCAAACTGATCCAGTGCTAGTGTTGGTGATCTGAAAGTACGAAGTCGCTCTTGCTGAGCTGGTGTACGGGTGTCGTCTGGATAGATTGAGGCAGTAACACCCGACTGGGGGGCACGTCGCAGTATGAGTTCTGTTGCAAAGCGTGTGCAAATGTTGTCCTTCCTTGGAAAATTGAGTCCTGAGATGGCCTCCAAAACAGAACTCTTGCCTGATGATTGATCACCGCATACGATGATTTGGGGCAGATCGACATACTTGCCTATGCCTTCCGATCGTAGTTGATCAATGACATCCAAGATCTCCTCATGGTCTTTCGATTGTAATCTGACCAAATGAGGTGACACCCCAGGTGTCGGTCCCGGATTAACCTCACCAGAGTCCGCTACCATAGTCGTACACTAATTTTTGCCTGGCTTCGAGCGAAGCAATATGGGATCGCTCCTGTGCCTAAACTCTTCATCAAATGTTTAAGTACAATCTTGTTCGTCACATGTAAGAGATGGCAGTTTAAGGCTGACATTTGTTGTACATCGATTTTTACAAAGCACTTTGCATTGCATTGTGAAAGATTTCCGCAATTTCGCATTGGTTGAATCTGTTTGTAACATAGTCCAAGCTACTCGATGACCAGGGTATTCACACCACGGCAAATATGCTTTGGTTCGCAGATGGATGGTTCGGCAGCAGTAGTGCGCAAGTCTGCATGACTTAGATCTGGTTAACTGATACCCACTTCATGCATGAATACTTGGTGGCCTTTGTTTGGTTAAGCTTGCATGACTCGTTCGAAATGCCAGGTTGTAATGTAAAACTGATGATATTCACAATGCAAAGCATTACTAGTAGCTGCACTCTACAGAAAATTTTCAGCCGGAATATTAGGTCCTAGCATCTTGCAATGGCGAACTCGTAACAAGAAAGTATGCAGAGGTGCTAAAGTGGGTATACTAACGAATGAGCTAGAAGCCGTAAATACGACGAAGAGTTGCCTTTGTCTATCAGAAACAGTATTAGAGACGAATATCAGTTTGCGACAGCTGTCCACTTCGTTGATGACAATAGATATGGTGTGAGCGTAAGGTGAGCACGATGTGATCGAAGAGGACAATGGTTCATCTGTAGCAAGAATAAAAGCGGTAGGCTTAGGTGTCATCTAGCGCATGGCCTTGGCGCTGCGTGTCGACAAAAGCGCCTGATTTGATATCACATTTGTCCTTTGATGTACTTCGTCCAGATAATTGTCTCGGTGATCCTCTGCGCGTACAATTTGTTCCATTTAGCCTCAAGCTAAATATGCACACTAGCAGTTCGACACCCCATTGTTCAACCACCATTTGCTAGCCACTCAGTAGTCCGTTAGTCGTATGAATGGTATTATTCGAATCGCCTTGTCGTCTTGTATACGTACATACTGATATATTGTATTTAAAATGGCTGGTGTTGGCGAACAGCTCGATCTCAGATTTTGAGTGAATAACGCGATTTGGCCGAGGCCAATTTGGACCCGACCTCGACAGCTTCCGTAGGCAATATCTCGATCGAGGACGTCCTTGCGCACTTACAACAACCTGTACCGCATTGGTAGGTTAGTATAGAAGTGCCCTATCGACAGTGGGAGCTGAAGGATCTATTACTGGCGTCGTGGTCGCCAGTTCGCCTGTTTTTACTCTTCTTTTAATGTATATTCGATTAATTCGTATTCTATACTAATATCAACGCAATACGCGATTTAAATCGGAAAGGACTATAGAGAGAGATAACGGACATCGAGATAAGGCGCTAGTTAGCTTATCGACTTTAAATAATTAAGACCACGCCTATAACGACCTTAATACAGGGCCTATAATCGATTAAAGACCTGCCGATGTAGAGAATTAGTTTCTAACGTTTTAAGGCTATTAAGCGATATCTCGCTCTCTATAGTGATAATATAATAAATAGATAACGTCCTATATAGTTTTAAAAGGTTTAAACTACCCTTAACCTCGTACGCGATCGTTTTAAGGCGATCCTAATACCTAGAAGCTATTTAGTTATTAATAAGTCCTCTATTAAGTTCTATAGTCGTTAAAGGAATAAGTATCGAATAAGGTATAAACTAATAGATAAGGGCTTCTATATACTCGCTCTCTATAGCTATAGAGGTTTACTATACGACTTTATAGTATCCTTAAGTCGTAACGGCCTTAAGGGAGTTTTAAAAGATATCGAGATCGATATCTTAATAAGAAGTGTTTAAAAGAGGAAGAGAGGTTTAAATTATAGCTAAGCCCTCGTGGTTAAACTTCTACCTTAAAAGGTAGTAGTATATACGCTTTATAAGCGAGTTATAGCTAAATAGAGATACTAAACGTTCGCCTACTACGTTAATAACCTCTTTACTAATATATCGTTAGCTAAGGTACTATTAACGATTAATATTAGTATATATAGTACTACGAGAGCGAATACGCTTAGTTTTCTACCGCTTTTACTAGTAATTAAGTATAGATTTAGGCCTAAACTGGCTTAAAACGAGTAATTAGCCCTTATTATTAACGATATCGTAGCCTATCTAATCTAGAAAGACTATAAACGATAAAATATTGTATCCTTTATATCTACGATCTATAGCCCTTACGACTCGGAAGCTATAATTTAATATATAAGGGCGAGATTACTTATAAGAGGTATACCTACTAGTTTTATTTAGGCCTAAGTTTAGTAGCTAAAGATCGCCGTTAATTATAATTAATATATAGGTAATATCGACCTCTATAATCGCCTATACGCCTATAAGACTATACGACGACCTTACTAGGCTAAGTAGACTAAGAAAATTATTAAGTTTATCATTAATATCTACTATATAAATACGTTTATTATTTAGGAGCGATATTAGATTTAAATAAATCGAGAGCGACGATCTTAAGAGCGATTCCTTACTTAATTTATTAAGGGCCTTATTAAGATTAAAGAGAAGATATATATACTAGTATAAGTTATAAATCGAAGCTTTTATACTTAGACGGACTGTTAACCTCGAGAGTATCGTAAGCGTAATCCTCTAGGCGAGATCGTTAATAATATCACTACCTTTAGGGCGTCGAGGACGACTAACTACTACGACGACTGTATAAAGTATCTGTGCGTCGGTAAGGGCTGCTGGGGTCAATATCATGAGGCGAGAGGCCTCAAAATCAGGCCAAAGGATCGATATTAGCAAGAGGGGGTCAATATCTACACCAGGCGACAGCGATCTCGTTTTGTGACACCAGGATTTGTCTATACAAGGCCAAACCGCGGCCTCAAACGCGTGATAACTCATAGAATCATGATCTGGTACACGTACAATATCATACTCATTGCAAGGAGATTATTTGTATGTAATGACCATCAGGTAGTGCTCTTGCGGTGGAGCCGCTAAATGGAACAAATTGTACGCGCAGAGGATTGGGTCTATCCGCACAGGGTCATGCACCTCTACCCAGCCGCATCCTCCGGCCCGGCGAAAATAAGCTGATGCATATTTGGTATGGCGTTGATTCAGCCAGCTTCCAAGTGGCAATGTTTGCGAACTATGTTAGTCAGCCTGCTATGCAAAGCTTGGAGATCATATCGCAAATCTCAATTTTGCTTCTCCACTTCTGTACTGAGCAGTAGTCAATCTATCGTTGCTTTTGGTGCAATCATCGAGAGCTTGAGTCTACGCGGTTATCAAACGGTTGGCTACCATGTGCATCTGACCACATGAAAAATCCTGCATCCAGCCCCACCAAACCAGTGCCGTAGCGATCACAGAAGGGGCAACAACGAGTACAAAATCCAAAGTGATATTAAAGCGGAAATTTCACTTCAAGGAAACCACCTCTCAACCCTGGGCTATACCTGTATAAAAGCTAGTGATGCAGCGAACTCGAGCTTGGTAGAAGAGGCGAGGAAAGGTAGCGCATTTTCACCACCTTCCACTAAGCATTATTCTTGTGCACGTAGACTTGCAAAACGCCTTAACGTTCGAGGGCATATAAGCGAGGAAGGCACAAATAACCTTATCCACGACCTCAACTCAATCGTTCGAATGGATCTGGAAGACATCCTTTGAGACATGGTTGACTCAGTACAGACTGCCGATTTTCTAGGTATCAGGAAAGCCCGGATCTGGAAAATCGACATTTGCGCAGTACCTGGCCGGTAGTTATCGCAAAACCACGCCTAGTAGACCAAGGATCAAGCATGCTTCATGATCATCGACTTCTTTGATTTTCGTGCAGGAACCATCACTACCAATGCTATCTCTGATAACATTCGATCTTGTCTGAGTTAGCTCTGCGCTACAATGCCAGACCTTGAATCAACACTTGATCGAAGGACTGGAAGTTGATGTACGTTCCGTGGTATCATCTCCCTTGATGGTGAATGCTACTTTGATGTTTTCGGTTTGAGGTCTCCTGAGTTAGATAGAAAAATGACTGGACTGGTACAGGATTTCGGAGGCAGGTATACTGGATCCCGTCCCTGCCATGTACTTCAGTATGCTCAACTACGTCCAGAATGCCCCTCTCAAGGGAGCGCCGCTAAGCTTCGTGCAATTTAGGACCTCTTACTCCACATCTCAATACTCCATGCACCATACTATATGCATTGTATGGCTCTATCGTCGCCTACCAAATAAATGAGATAAGAGCATACATGCAGACCAATGATGACTTTTATGATCTCAAAATACTCAATCATCAGCCCAACCTTATTTCGAGCTTGTGTTCGTGCCAGTTATCCCGTGGTTTTGGTACAAAATTCTTATTTGGCATCTTGCAGTCAATGAAAGTACATCCTGATATCTCGCTTGGTGGCTTGTTCTTCTTCTGAGTACAGCGTATACGGCTCAATGAGGGCCTAAATACTCCCGTTTTCGCAAAAGTGTTGCTAAACTTGTTACTGAAATCCGGTCTAGACGTGACCGCGAGCCACAACCTGAAGGAGATCATGATCTATATTTCAGTTGAAAATACGTCTGTTCCCCTGGGTACGGTTGGCGGTGGATGTTAGTTGTATTCCCACGATCGGGATATGATACAAACCTAGGATGCAACGCAGGACACTGCTTGACGATGTGCTGTATGTCGCACAGTGAGAATATCCATGGAAACATATCAAGCCAAGAGTCGCTCTACGCAACAAAGGGGTGCGCATCCGGGAATAATCAATATCCAAGTTCAGCAGGTTCTCGGTCTTTCATGGATTGCAGGGCCATCAATATGTGACCCCAACGAATTAACTATCTGTTTGTGAAGAGCAGAGAAAAAATTATCATTAATTATGATCCTGTTCAGTATTGGTGTATAGTTGAATGCAATAACAGTTTAGTCTTCCGCCAGCGCCATCGCTAAAAGAATGCAAACGCTGAAGTAGACGATACCACTTCTGCAGTTTCCAAGCCATACGTATGCCTCCCATTCATTACTTGCCCCACTACCAATCCACGCCAGAATCAACACGATGCAGACCAGGTTGACAGAAGTCATCATCGTCATCATCGTCATCATGTGCGTGCTCGTGTTCCTCAAATTGACTATATCCAACACATCGTTAGTCCAGCCCCCGACAATATATGCAACACTAGAAGGGATGTGTAGTTATAAACAGATGTCCTAGCGGGTAGAATGCGACAAGCTCGTCCCAGCTGTCCGCCGCCGCGGAATGGTGTAAATAGGGCAATGCAGTGTTTATGGTGAACAAGTAACTAGGGTTCCATTGCTCGCCTCAATCGGTAGTTTTCATCCCAGATAAATTCGTCGGTGTCTGGATTCCATCGGTACGCTTTGAATTCGACACCATACGGTCGCTGTGGATCATATCAGCCGAGATTGTTAAGAACGATTTGAGTTCTCACTTACCGGTTCCAACATGTAGGCGACACCTAGAGGAACATCAAGATCACTGATGTCCTCCTGCTTCAGTCCTAGAAAATAGGCCAGCAAAACTCGGGTAATGCTTCGATGGCCAACGATAAGCACATGGTCAGTCATGCGCTCGACCTCTAGAATGACTTTGCGAAGTCTGCTAATAATGTCAAGATATCCCTCGCCACCAGGGCCAGGATAACGGTACTGCAATTTGTCGCGCTTTCGGATCTCGTACTCTTCCTTGAACTTGGACCGGATCTCGGTGTACGTCATACCCTCCATAACTCCTGCATTGAGCTCGTCAAGCATGCGCATTTGCTTCAAGTCGAATTCATCTTCGCTGAAGAATTGAGCCGTCTCTATGCTTCGGTTCAACATGCTTGTCCAGACACAAAAGTTCTTTGCTTCGCCGGTTTGGGCCTCAACTTCTGGATTTGGCGGAGTGGTGTCACCGGGCAATGGTGGAAAATGAGTGGTGGCTTGCTTTTCAATCTGGCGCTGCTCCCATGCTTCTCGCTCTTTGACGATGAATTTCTCTAGAGCTTTTGCATACTGCACGCCCTTCTTGCTGAGGTGACTGTTCCCCCCTATCTTGCCACTGACGTTGTCTGCCGATTCACCATGGCGGGTCAGCCAGATCATCCTCGGAGCGAGGTTGAAGTTCATGAGATATGTAATTGTCTGGACGGAGAGGAAGCCATTGGTGCGGTAAGTGACCATTTTCCTGCCGACGTCGATCATGGAACAGTATGGAATATCATTTTCTTCTTCAAAATCGCCAAGAGGTTCATATTTTTTCTCGTATTGCTCAACACGCTCTTGAAAGTCCTTGAGTGATTTGACCGGATCTTTCCCTTTGTAGTCCGGGCCGGCCAACTTCAATCGCATGTTCGCTTCCAGCAGGTTGCGGTCTTGACATCTTGACTCGAGAAAAAGGACGTTGATACCGATGTTTCGGTTTTGGAGGTGCTTGATGAGAGCCATTCTCCGCTCTCGAGTGTGATTGGTGGCGTCAAGGATGCCGACAGAGCCGCCTTCTCGTAACACGTATTGCAGCAGCTCGTCCAGGGTATCATGGGCGACTTGGTCTCTTATACGTTTTGCTTCCTGGTTGTCAGGATCAAAGAATTTCGAGTCCTGCTCCATCTGTTCTGGTGGTGGGAGGGGTATCGGCTCTTGTGTCTTGCCGTCCTGAGCGAGTGGCCCACTCATATTCAAAGGGGAAATTGGTGTTAGATCTGAAACTCTGTGCTCGTCGTTGATGAATATTTGCGCCGCAACGGCCGGAGGGCCCAGTAAGTTTTCGTGCTCAACAATCCCCTGCGGTTGGGTGGTGTGTAAACTCATCTTGCGCACTGATTCACGCAAGGCATCGTCTGCCGTGTTGTCCGGTATGCCTGGGCCCTTTCCTCCCACGACTCTTCGTCTGTCTCCCACATTGAAGATACGTGTGGGGTGTTGTAGCCAGTTCAGGTATCGTGCAATCTTTTTCACGATATAGCTTTTTCCTCGGGCTGGCAAGCCGACCATGAGGATAATCAGCTTCGCTCCAACATCTCGCTCAGATATTCGGCCGTCCGGCGAAACTTTCGATCGTGTCAAGCCGGGGATGTCAAGGGTCGTTGCTCGGACTTTGGGGGTTGAGATTCCTGATGTGCCAATCTTCCCAGGTCTATTGCTGTCAGCAGTTACTCAATGGTAGAGGCTTCTCCTACCTACATATGTGGACTGCCAGGCGCAGACGGGTAAGGAGTGTCCGTCAATGCTGCGCCTGAACTGGCAGAGGTCCTATTGGGTTGGAGGCGATTCGTTGCTGCGCCATCTTCTTGCGCTCGCCCAGTTCCCGTTTTGGTGGGCGGCTTCAGACTGGACTTGACCTCTTTCAGTGGGGAAGTTTTGGGGGTAATTGAAGCATCTGATGTTAAGGTCAACTCCGGTGGTGGAGAATGGTTAGCACTATTAGTGGAGTTTGTAGACGACGAGTTGGAAGTGTTGCTCAACATGACCAGACGGGCAAGATCTGAGAATCGGTCTGCTGATGGTCGTCGGTAGGATGAGTGTAGTTTTGCTTCAATGTTGCTCACGGAGGGGACGTCATTTCGGAAAGGCATCAAGAAGGGTGATGAGGCCTGACACTACGAGTACCACTGTCCGATGCCAAATTCGACACAGCTCGTCGTAGTCGCTCGACCAATGAGTCAACGCCGATGCTTTGACACTTAGCGTGGTTTGACTGCAGGATTAAAAAAAGTTGGTTTGCGCTTCGAAAGCGTTGGACGTAATTTTGGCGAAGCGACTAACCCAATGGAGCATCGCGGCTCGAGTGGACGCCTTGTTTCACGCCTGAAACCCACTTCTTCCAAGCATCTAACTCATCGTATCAAGTTGAAGCAGGTCGATGCATTCAAGTGCATGGCATCTGAAATGAGGCCGTAACATGATGAACAAAAATGCTCGGATTTTGGACGTTGTCCTCAATTCTCTCCATTTTGCTCAAGCAGATTGCAGCTCCAATGAAAGCCTCTAGCTATTCTTAGCATCATATCGGGGTCCGGATGGGCACTCACTTTAAAGGATAGTCAGCCGGGGTGATCAATCACAACTTGCAGTTATACGTTGACACACTTTCGAAATGCCTACGATGAGTCCCCTAGAGGACCTCTCGCATGCATTTATATCAACACCTCAGCCTTCGAAAATGCCATTCCCGTGCTTGCCAACTCCAAAACGCATTAAAGCTTGTTGGGTCATACAGGATCTTTCAGCAGATTTTATGCCTTCGTCATTGCTTCATGTCTTGTGATTGTGAAACATGTCGTAGAGAATCTCTGATTCTCCGAAAGTCGTCTACTCAACATTAACAGTACTGAAACTGTAGCGTTTCGGGCTTCGTCTCCGCGATGATCGTGCGGGCCCTGAGCTGCAACGCAATCAGCGTACGTTACTACCGTCTTTGCACCCTTCAATGCTGCCTTCTTTCTGCTTGCTTCGCTAACCTAAGTCATGCCGTTTCTCCTATGTCAGAGTTGTGGACTTTCAACCTGACATGTATTGCCAAGGTCGTCTCGGAAGCCTATTTTGCTGTAAGCTTCTAGTGTGTGATGTGCTCGAGATGTAACCTCACGGCCTGTATCATTGACTTCATCGAAGCGCAGTGCTACACCTTTATCCAAGACTTTTCTAGCTGCGAACAGTATGAAAGTACACTTTCGTAGCCGCAAAGAAGTGTAGCAAAGTTACAGCGGCTGAACGCCCTTGTGGATCCATTCGCAGTTCTTTGTTTCGATGGGCAAACTTTGGCTTCAACCAAAAATTTTCCACGTCGAAATACGACCATTCACGAAGTAACATCTCAGTCAAGCCGCGCGCAAGACACACTCACGGCAGCGTGACCTTGGGACATGATATGCACAATCACGAATTTGTGCTGTCACACTGCTTGAAAAGGAACGACACTCGAACTCCCCACATGGAGATCGAAGTTCGAGCATTCTTTGGCTATGCCCGTGCCGAGGTTGTTGCGAAGAGTTGAGGAACCAGTTAATTCAGCGCGGCTGTCCTAGAATTAGCCACTGCTTATAGTGTACCGTATTTGACATCGGCTTTGACTATCTTGAGCTACCACCCGACTGGATGCTTCCTACCCAACGTTCACTCTGTGCTCTGTTGTAGAGATGCTCATACCTCGTATTCTTCGTGCCACTGGCTTAGCAGCTGTAGCAGGTCAGCCGCCGTTCACATCGACTCTCGATCTCGGCGGATCGTAGGGTACATCAGTCCACACACAACCGTGGCTGCGAAGCTGGCCATCACGTGCGGCACAATCGGTGTGTTTGTACTCAGATCAACCTTACTGTCGCTCACGACCCTTCGAAGCAACTCGAGTGCGGTGAGACTCCACTATTGCTGCTCGCCCACCGCTCCGCAGCTTCTATTGGGGTGGTCATCACAATTCTAGCATTAGCATTCGATTCTCTCGTTCAGTTAGCAGTCGATTATTCGCCAGCAGACGTCACTTCAACATCACCCAACTCAACTATGCCGTAGACCTTTGCATTTCCAGTACATGATGAGGAGCTTGCACTCATTGCAGCAGTCAGTGCTGGCATTGGGCCTGATGGCTTTGATGTTACTCCGATCTGTGCTGGTATAAACTGTTCCAAGCTGACTTTTGATCTTTTGGGTGGCGCAGTAAACCTCAACCAGCACAGGCTCGAATTTTGGCGCTCTGTTCTGCACGATTCTTCATTGTAGAAGTTGAAGTATCGCACGATACCTTCATTAACTGTGTCAGTTCAAGAAAGCCGACGTTGAGGTCTTCCATTTCCGTGCCAATAGTGTGTCTACGTTGGATGAGGTATTACCATTTCTGCCATTGCAACAAGAGACACTGCATCCTTCTCGGGGCCGTCGATGATATTTACATGGCGAATTGGAATGCTACTAATTAGTCTTGCAACGGCAGTCGTCATCTGGGTATCCAAAACCCGTTAGTGGTGATAGGATACATAGAACTGACAAGTAGAGCTGACTCAACCGTCCACAGCCTGACTGATATCCAGTTGTACGCCCTTGATCTATCACTGTATGATTATCATGTCTCCACCGGCAATAATCGGCTTGTCTTCAGGAGGGTTTACTCGTTGTACGGTACGAAGCTCAAGAGATAGGGAAGTGGCAATGGCCGATGGTGAAGGTCAATCCCGGACAGACGCTGATATCCTAGATAGCCCGAAGGAAGAAGTTTGGGACAGCGAAAGAAGGCTCAGCTATTGTTGGAACTGTAAAGAGGTTGAGTCGCTAACTTAGGTTACGAAACCTCCTCGGAGAACTTTCCAGGAAATTCATGAACACATGAAATGGATCAAATTAAGTTTGTTTTCTGTTCTTACACAACCACAGAGGTTGCAGGCGAAAGTGAGATCAGAGACTTGGGTCACGGCTGGGCTTGGAGTTTTTATATCGAAGCAGCATTGATCGGAAATGCCACATTCGACTCGCTTAAGCAGACAAGTGCTACCCAAATCAGACTTGTAGGTATAACTCCGTCAACCCGCATTGCTAATGGAAATGGCCCCATCAAATTTTCAGTAGAGCTACGAAAAAGGCCTCTCTGAGACTGTGAATAAGGTTACGGAATCTGGAACGAAACAGAGCTTTGGTTTAAACGAAGACACTGTCGTAGGGGAGTTCTTATATATGGTAAACCATGTCAATCTCAATGGTGATGACCGGCACTACCTGCTGCTCCAAACTTGTCTGTAGCCCTCTTCAGTTCACGGGCTCACGATACATCACTGTAAGAACCATCACTATTTACTCTACTCTTTCATAACACTGAGGATGTAGGATCAACTGCATAACAGGCGCCACAACTTAGTAATATGGAGGCTGAAGTTCAGGCATCGTGACGAGGCGAAGACCATTTAGCATTACAAATGATCAAATGACCAGTTTTCGTGCGTTCCTTGCATGAGTCGAAGCACAGCTGTGGCTCTGCCCGTGTCCTCCGGCGTCTACCTGTATCACAATGCTTTCAGCCACGCCACTTTGTTCAATGAGATCCTGTCCGATGTAGAAGAGAGCCTGCCCGATACTACTAAGCAACATTCGCAAATGTAAAGACCCAAAATCACATTCAGAATGCTGCATTACAATCTAATCTCCCTTAATTTCGATTGAATCATCGCATATATCCTTGTTCAAGAAGTCTATACGGTTGTACGTTCAACCAAAACCACCGAGTAAGTAACCCACGAGGGAATCCGATAGTTCATTCCGTAATTAAATCAAGAACAAAGGCTATACAGGCAGCATGTCGTCAAAGTAACCTGATGAGTTCGGCCCTTTCTGCTACGCCATCACGCACCCATTCACCATGCATGATCCCATGAACATAGCAATGTCCCACAAGACTGTAGGCAGGATGGTGGTGAGGCTCGGTTGGTAACGTTTTGAGAACGAGCGGCATGTTGCATCCGTTGACCACGAAGACTCTATCGCCGACCTCGGCTGTGTTAGGTATCCAAGAAAGGCGGCCAGAGGACATCCGGCACAACATCCATCCACAGCCAAAATGATTGTCTAACGAGAGAATCAGAAGTTCTGCATCGTCGGAATGTTGTTTCCCATGCATTTTGTCACAATATCCGCAGATTTCTGGTTCGGCGAACAGATCGGATGTAAGATCAGTGAGGTCTACCCAGGTTGTCTCGTATCGATCCGACCACAAGTTTCCTGAGGTTGTATCCTCTTCCATGCGAACAGTTTCGATTATGTCTTTCACAGCTATCTTCGGTTCTGCATCGAAGAAAGCACGATTATCGTTCCACCATGCATGGGCGCGCCTCATCATGGCATCAGGGTTTTCCCAAGAGGAAGAGGATGTGAGTTCGAAAAAAGTTGTAATACTCGAGACTTCATCACACTGGACGGCTCGAACCAGGAGCTCATTGGCTTTGCTGGAAAGCAAGAGTGCAGGATCATGGACTGCACCGTCACATGCAGAAAACGTCTCATAGGTCTTGTACCACTGGGGACCAAACCCTGAATAGTATTCACGGCCAATGTCCACTGTCCAGGAAGGAAATGTCGCAATTTTCTGGGCCTCAGAGTGTATGCATCGCCGCCGCTGACACAGGCTATTCAGATCTTGGTCGTTTGCTATCAGCTCTTTGGTCGCATCCTCATACACTTGCACAACTGTTTTCATGTAGTCCGGGTCAAGTCTGTCGGAGACGAAGCAAAGAGAGAGCAGGGCGTATACGTTGTCTCGTCGATCAGTAGCCTTTTGGTGCCAGCAAAGATCGATAACTTCGCCCAAAGACAACTTCGACTTCCGGATCCGCCGCCTGCAATCATCCAAAGGTCGCATATAAGTATCTCCACTGCCGATTCCTTTCGAATGTTGTGTAAAGTATGGAGGCACTGCCGATATCGCATTCCAAACGTTCATTGTGGCATCCCAATCGAGTTGTGTGTTGCCACATTGCAATCGAGCATGCCTTGCAAGGCTAAACTCTTGTACTATCCACTTTCGTGTCCACCAATTCCGTCGCTGGGTGAAGATGTCAAATGTCTCACGGATACCAACTAATACTTTCCCTTCGAATATTATCACCTCAAACCACCATCGAATAGCTGTTTTGACAAGTTCTATCCCAGACATAATTTGATCAAGCGTCATACCACGGATGGCTGGAGGTAGTCGAGATTCAGCATATCGCACCCATTCGAATGCTCTGCGACTCTGCGGGTCGTGCTCGCCAAGCCATATTACAACCTGAAACGCCTGCTGATAGATTTCCGCCATGATTCGTACCTGGGCACTTCGCTCAGCGACATCCTTCTGGTTGATGCAGATAGCATCGATCCAGATGACCACTGGCACATCCCTCCTGCGAAAATTTCTCAAAGCATGCCATAGATTTGCAGTGACCGACGATCTTCGCCAGCACGTTCTCCGACTTTCGTTATTGGCTTGATCTGCATCGTCACTGATAAGCACAGTGTGGGAGAAGTTGGGATCGCCCCAGCAGTACGAAAGCGCTTCGTAAAAAGGTAGATTTGATAGTCGCACTTCTCGAATCGAGCATCGAATCGGCTGACCAAGCGTTCCTGGAAATATTGACAATACTCGTATTGAGTCTTTGAATCGTAAGGGCTTGTAACACAAAGCTTTCAGTCTATTTCTGGCTTCCATGTCCTTGACTCGTACGATCAACTTCAGTGTTCTTTGTCTTGTGACCTTCGAAACTGAATGCTACTTGGTCGGAGACTACGTTACCATAAATGATCCTCCATGACCTTTGAGCGAGCTCTAAAGGGCTTATCGTGATAGGATCAGACATATTATCCATTATTCCAGGTCGTGATGCGGCTATTGCGCCAACGTAGTATTCGAAACAGGAGAAAAGGGTCATGCAGCTTTCTGATTGGAGTCACTTACATGACTTTTCAGAACCATTAGGCCCAGAACTGTTGTAGTACCTCATCCTGGTTCGTAGGCAGTGGCTGAGCCTCTGGCGCCAAGCATTATGAACGGAAATCCGGCGTTGAATAATGAGTAACAAAGGCCTGGTAGGAATGGCTAGCCATCGCTTGACCAGGTAGTCAGATAATCAGGCTGACAAAGGGCCTTTCCGTATAGACTAGCTCGTAGCAATTCGGAGACACCAAGAAGGCGATCTTTGCACACTACTTGACGTTGCATAAAATTCGTCAAAGCTTGTAACAGATTTAAGAATTGAGCGGCAGTAGAAGCTGCCGCCGAACGCGAACGCGCCGTACGCGCCGCACGCGCTTCACACACCCAACGTTTCATTTTAGTCGGTGATCTATCATTGCCGTTTGATCCACTTGACTGGAAAAGGCTAGATGCTGCCAATCTGATCGGGCTAAAGACTTTCAACCAAAAATTAGCTGCTTCATGCCAGGTTGTTACCCTAAAAAGGTCAAAATTTATAGGCAGTTAAGGCTTTAAGCGCTTGCAAGACAAGTATATCTTTAGGCTGCTCAAAGCGGTCCAAGCCAATAGGTTAAACTATAACGATGGGTTGCAAATTACAATAGTTGAAACAAAACGTGGGCTTAGCGAGTTAGTTATAACCACACCAAAGTTCGGGAGTTTGTCAAGCTGCGCATCTCAAACCAGAAGGTCGTAAAAGACCTGCCTAGTGAACCGGTGTGAAAATGATGATGTCAAGGTACGTTTACTGTGACCAGTCCGGTGTTTATTGTTTTCTTAACCACAGTTTCCACGTCTCCAGGTTTGTTTTGTAAGGTAATATCTCTGCCTCGCCTGGAAGCTTGGGTGTCTGTCACTCTCGCACAATGACTTTTCAAATTCGACAACCCAATTTCGGTACCAGATGCCGCATCGTACGCGTTTCACCAAACGCCGCAGCGTGGGGGCCATCAAGCTGCCCTGGCCTCCTGGACTTGGCGGCCCGGTACCACTGTGCTCCTACAAAAATCTGAAGCATGGCACCGATTTTTCTACTGGCCAGCCTGTATTCCATACTTGTCTCATATCGCTATGCGAGAAACCAGTAATGCTTATCATGTCAGAAGCCGCCTGAGCCAGTTGTGTCTGCCTCGGCTGATGAAGGCATCGTTACATGGCTGCCTGCACAGTAACTGGTCTACGCTATGTTCCTCTTTCAACCAGGTTCGAGCCAACGTAGCGCTATCTTTCCAAGCGATCGCTTGGCTAAGTCCCACAAATGCCCACAGCAGAAGACGGTACAGCATTTGCTTCAGCTATCGTGACAGTGACCCCACAACATGAACAAAAATTCCATCCATCTTCCGGAATCAATGCATGGCCGACACAGCCCTAGCTATGTACGTGGATATCATGCCACATTCCTACGTTTCAGCACATGTCAACAGTTTGGAGCCGAGTCTCCGAAAGATGAGGCTCTGCGACTTGAACTGACAGGCGTTTGTATAGGCAAGTGCCTTGCTCTTTATCCTAAGTTTTATGCTAATGACTCCATCTCGTCTTCAAACAGCATATAGCTTTGCAATCTTCAATAGCAGCAGCACAATCATGGGTGACTTTGCAGAGTCTGGTTATGTCGAGGTTAAGGACCTCTATCAGGCAGTAACAGGCCAATTGTCCTGGGATGCACGATGGAGCGAATACAAGGATCCTGGTGAAGAAAACAGGAAGCTTCAGCCATACCGTGCAGAATTTCCCATTCTTCACAAGTGGAAGTGTACAAATGTTTACCAAGGCACTTGGGTGACGAGTTCAATCGAGATCAACGACAAAGCACTTAGGACCAGGATCGAGCAGATATTGGCGGATGTCCCCAACCTAGACTTCGACGTCGATATTTTGAGCTTCGAACCACCATTCAAGCCATTCCTACTCAAGTGGGAGAGTCTCACTGCTGCTTTGGAACTGGAGCCGCAAGGGCGCCTGAGAAACCTTTTACAACATGTGTATGACATTGTGTCTCCTGCTGTCCTCCCCATTCTTGAAAAGATCAACAAAGCACGAGCCTCACAGACAATCGACTGGGAGCTACTCAAGTCCAGCTGTGTGCCAGGTGAACTCATCTATGGAAAATTCTTCAGAGAACCACAAGCATACAAGATTGTCAAGTTCGGCACTTGGTGGGAGGATAATATCGAGTGCATGAAACTTGACGTTGATTACCATGACTGGGATGGACACAAAGCTGGGTTTCGACGCACCCAGTTCGTCATAAAGCAGTTTGAAGCCGAAATTCCTCTGAATGATTTGAAAATCGTGCCATTCAAGTTCTTGAAGAGAGAACAACAGGTAAGGGAACAGCTGATCGAGCGTGCCAAGAGCTTTGAGAAATTACTTGGTTACCACTTCAAGCACTATTCTGGAAACAAATTGACCAAGCTTCCTACCGGATGTATGAAAATGGGCCAGATCACGGCTCGAGTCATCGTCGACGCCTACGCCTATCATAAGTTCTTCGAGGAAGAATGGCTGGAAGACGAGAAAAAGTCTGAACCTAACTCAGAAGACGAGATATCGGAGGTCGAGACCGAGGCCCAAAAGCAAACAGATACTGGCCGTAGAGAAGTTATCCAACCATTCACCGAAGAACAGTACCTGCTCTCCATTCCAACCGTTAAAGGCTTCGATATCGAGAATCGAGAGTGGTGCCAATTCTTTCTTGGAGGGTTCACCAAGATAGCATTCAACGACAAGGCTTATGAAAAGCTCGTGCTCGATGAGGGCGAGAAGAAAATGATTCTAGCCTTCAGCGAGCAGATTCGGGACTCTGGCATCGGATTCGACGATTTCATTAGGAACAAAGGACGAGGCATCCTAATGCTACTCTGTGGGCCACCAGGAGTTGGAAAGACTCTGACTGCGGAATCGGTTGCCGAACGAGCTCACCTTCCACTTTACGCAGTCAACGCAGGCGAGATAGGACACGAGACTGAAAAAGCAGATGGCGCTCTCAAGACGGTGCTTGAATGCTGTCGTCTTTGGAACGCTGTTCTTCTCCTCGACGAAGCTGACGTCTTCCTGGAAGCACGGGGCGCTGACAGCCTGACGCGCAACGAGCTTGTTTCGGTTTTTCTCCGCCGGCTCGAGTACTTTGGCGGCCTCATGTTCCTCACCACAAATCGACCACGGAACATCGATCCAGCATTCGAGTCCCGTCTTGACCTCATCATCGCTTACCCTGATCTCGATGCCAAGGCTCGCAGAATAGTGTGGAACACATTCATCACCCATGAGCTGGGGAATACTATCAAGGAGACTGACTATGACAGCCTTGCCAAGTATAAATGCAACGGTCGCGAGATCAAGAATATTGTCAAGATTGGACGGATGCTTGCCAACCAGGAGAAGACGAAGCTATCAATGGAGCACATATCTACTGTGCTCAGATTGAGGATCAAAGCTGCGAAAGTACTTGGCACTGGACAATTCGAATAGTTCACGATTGACAATAACTTTTCAAGGATAGACGGGATATAGATCTCGCGAGTGATTGAATGCTCCCCACTAGCAGGGGCATGGTTCTTACCTACATAGAAGTTGTGCATTTGCAGCCTCCGGACAGCTGACACGCTCAGCTTAGATCAACTCTCACCAAAACTACTTCCTAGTGATACCCTACCAAGTCTTCTTAACTAGTTTATCCAATTCAGTCTTGTCTGGCAAGTTTAATGGCGCATTATAAGTCTCCTTTTCACCCACTAGATAGTTAATCTTGTTAGCCCCAGCACCGCTCTTAGACGTCGTATCATAGTTGTTAATCGTATTAAACAAACTTTTATGTTCACTAGTCACCGCCAAGGAAGTTCGTTCTTAGTGAGTGGCCTGGTAGATCGGGGATGTGGCGAAGGCCTTCAGCGGACTGGTACATGGTGGTCCGGTAACTGTTATCTATGGAGAGCGTGTAGACGACGCAGAAAAATGGCAAGATTGTTTTGGACCATTTGCCGAACCCAGGGAGCATCTCGATGTAGTTAGCGTTGTCGAGGGCTACAAAGCCGCCTCCGCATTAGAAGCCCATTGTATGTTTTGTTGTTGATTTGGAGTCGATTCAAAAGCCTTGCATTTAGGGACTTGTGTTTGGGATGTTGAAACCACAGCTAGAATATGTAGAGGCTTGTCGTCTTCATCAACAACCAAGTCTTTCATATTGCCTTGTCTTGTCGGAGTTGTCTGCTTGTATGCTTCTTCCAATGAATTCTCCTAAGACATCTCTGAATCATAATCGTCGCTATGCCTGGTTTTTGGTGCCGAGGCTTCCGGCATGGTGATAATCTCTGATACTTCTCCAGCTTCATCACTATATCTTGTAACCATCCAGTACTCAAAATGTATAAAGTCATCATACTGAGTGGTCATAGACGGCAATGGAGCTCACCAAATTCAGGTACTATGCGAAATGTGGAATCATAACATTGACCCCGTGTCTTTATGTTACAGATTAGACTCAGGTCAGGCCGTCCGTCATCTAACGCGCTGAAGGGCATCAGTAATGTGGCTGTAGTGCTTCATTCTCAGAAATAGTGCAAGGTGGCAGAGGAGCTGTATCGACAAGCGCTGGCCGGACGGAAGAAGGCGCTGCCAACGATCATCCTGACACGCTGGCGAGCACCAAACCTCGGACAGGTGCTTCAAGACCACTGTTCGTAGAGGAGAAAGCACTGAGACCAAATCACACTTCAACTCTCCGTATAACCAATAGCCTCGGCCTTCTGTGTACGTGCTTTCATTAGGGCGGAGTATCAATATCCACGGCCGGAATCCCCTTACTTGATTGTTGCACATTTACATAATCCCTACCAGTGGTTGAATCAACCATAAATTATATGCTATCAACTCTCCCACCTCACAGGTCATAAATTGATGAATGACCTTCGGTTTCGCATTCCATCCCTGTCCTTTATGGTACTCGACCACGATGTCGACCATACCTTTACTAATGGAAACCCAACGACCTTCACTCGTGCCGCTGCCAATGTCGAAACGTTAATATCTCGGTGGCACGCCATGGCCCGCTCTTGGTCATGTCGACCAACACCAACAAATCCACCTTCCATCAACACACCGTTTGGATGTATCGCTGAATAGTGTGGGGCGAACAAGGCACAACGATCATACAATTCAGAGAGGAATACTTAATCTTATAGACACTATAACCACTACAGGCAATTTAATGTTCTGTGACTGTCTCAAGAGTCCCAGCTTTGCTTGTCCAGGACGATGGAAGAGCTGTACAGGTACACGTTCTGTCTACTAGCGCATGATGCTATCTTCTAGGGTACGTATCATATGTCAAATGTGCAAATTAGGTCTGTGGTTGCTGGCGGTGCAATTAATTACAAGTCGTGGTATGATTCACGACGACAGTGGAACAGATGCTTTGTGCACTCCTTTACAGGTAATCTTGAAGTATAGATTCGTTTTAGCAGTTGTGGTTTCATTCAGGTTGCGGCCGTAAGTCGAGAGGAGCTGTAGGGACCAGTCATCGGTGAGAATAAAGCTTACCACTTACATGGTTGATGAATACGCGGTCCCCAACAAACGAACTCTTTGATAAGGTCAACCTGCAGCTCCATCGGTTTTCATCCGACACGCCACTGACGTACTCGAATTTAGAAGACCCGTTGCAAACCGTTACTGTCCACATAGGTAGATCAAAACGTTTTGCGAGAGCAAGTTGTTCATGGAGAGCTCTGCTCCCTGATCTTTTTAGCTGCAAAGCTTTAGCCACAGGCATCTAATACAATCCTCCAGAAAAGGTCAACGAGATATTCGGTTATCATCCTCTTCTACTATCATGCGTATCTGTAATCTTGCTGCCGTAGCAGCGCTGACCATCTGTGCAAGTGCTCAAACCAACTTTACTGGCGATGTCATCTCCGGCTACCCAGTTATCACCGCCCTCGACCTGAAGGACGTCCCCTCGAATGCTGTCACTCGATACTGGCTGTATGCAGCTACAAGCCAAGGCAGGGTGCCGTACTTTTTGCCTGTTTTTGTCGCTCGTGGTTCGAATGACTCTCTTAACTCTGGCCGCAAATTGTCATTGTCCACCTCCATCCATGGAGACGAACTCAATGGCATTCCTGTGGTCCAGCGGGTTTTTGCCTCCCTAGCCGAATGGGTGGCACAGGGTAATTTTAACGGCACAGTGATTGGCCTACCAACCGCTAACCCCTCCGGCAACCTGCATAATAATCCTAACTTCTTCAGTTCCTCCGACAACGGGTTCTTGACAAACCTCAACCGCATCTTCCCCGGAGAAAGCCTCCTTGATGGCGGCAACATCGCTGAGAACTACGTGCACAAGATCTGGAATGGCATATGGGGCAACACCACCAACGTCGATATTGCCGTCGACATACATACACTGTCCACTGGCTCCGACGCACCATTCTGGGCGTACGCAGACTTCCGTCAGGAAGGTGTCCAACGTCTTGTGGAGCTAGCAATGCCGGACATCATCAAGATCGATGCGGGCGAAGAAGGAAGTATCGAAACGACATGGATTGGAAGAGGGGTCCCCGCAATTACCCTAGAAATCGGCACCGCAAAAGTGTGGAGGAACGAATACATCGACCGCGCCGAACAGTATATCTATCGGCTGCTGAACGACTTGCAGATGCTGCCAAACTCATCCACGCCCGAGGTTGATCTCTCCAATACGTACAAGGCCACTGATATCTCATCTATCAACGCCGGCTACAGCGGCTGGGTTAACGTCACTGTCGACCTCCTCGAAGACGTGCAGGAGGGCCAAGAAGTCGCGGTTTTATACGATAGCTGGGGTGATGTGCTTGAGCGGTTGAAGTCTAGCACGTCGGGCAGGGTGCACACAGTTCGAACTGATCCGGCTATTGAAGAAGGGTCACGTGTTGTGTGGATCGTCTATAATGCGACTTCTAGCGGGAAATAGAAGATCAAGGTAGTGATCTTTCGGTAGTTGCGTTGCCTAGGGTAATATTATGTAATATAACAGCACTTTCCGAGATATACCAGCTTGGGTCCACTCCAAAGCTTTAGGGATTCAAAACTGTACCTGTTCAGAGACCTTCGTCGATGTAATAGCGGAGATCACTCATACTGGTGGTGCAGAGTCGGCCGAAGAGGGGAAGCCTAGACACCGACCGGTTTCCTTATACGAATTATATAAAGAATTGGTCTTACCATTTCGGGAGTTGCGAGGAGTCGAACTGACAGAGCTCCTCCACGAATCGTGTAAGAGATCTGTCACGGGTTTCAAGAAGAATAGGTTCAAGAACATACCGACCGATTCCCCATAGATTCGTATAGGAAACCGGCCTTACCGTTTCGGAATTGCTAAGAACCGAATCGACGAACTTCCTATGCGAATTGTATGAGAGATCCGTCTTACCTTCTCTTCCC
>JAPDRQ010000349.1:0-20242 GCA_030247915.1 Neophaeococcomyces mojaviensis
CTTGCCAAGAACAATGGCGGAACACTAACCGGGGCATTGCATCCACAGCGGAGTTCTAAACCCACCTTAATTCCTGTCATAGAGGCTGCTCAGCAAGACGTTCTTCTGAAGGCTGAGCAACTAACGAACGTTCGAGAACCCCATCGTGCCATAGCAGAGTCTCCTTCCAAGAATGTTGATGTCATCCAAGTAGAGGAAGAAACCTGCTACTGCGGGGCTGCGAGGCCCTCCGAAGATGAATGTTATTTTTGTTGGCCTTGCAATGGTCAGGTATTTTGTGCAGGTTGCTGGATGATGTGTCCTCCGCATAAAAAGAATAGCTTTCCAGGCAGAGGTATGGGTTTGCCCCACGAGAAGAGCGACCCAGCAACTGCCCGCAAGATATACGAAACCTTACAGTCGGATCAGAGTGCCGACGAACAGGCAAGATTGCATAAGGATGACTTGGATACCTCATGGTTTGGAACAGGCCGGGATGAGGTGACTGGAGAGGTTGTGTTCCAAGATTTTGGTCGCTATCCACGCCTCATGCAACAGTCAGCCGGTCGTTACCGTCGCATACGCTATCCTGCTTTGGTATCGTTCGTGGGACAAACTGGTGCAGGCAAATCTAGTCTCATTCGATTACTCATCGAGATATTTACTTCAGCTCATGCCAAGCCACAAGTCCCTGTGGTAGGGTCTACTCTTCTTGCAGATCTTCCTACCAGTGGAGATGTGCACTTGTACTCTGATCCACGGACATATGATACAGAGCAACCAATACTGTTCGCTGATTGCGAAGGCTTAAACGGCGGTGAGCGAGAACCAATGGGCGCACGCGCGAAAGGAAAGACCAAAGGCTCCACTGACAACCATGAAACAACTCCGTCACTTACTCAGATACTCAGTCCACACCATCAAACATCAGAACGAGAAATATCTTGGGCGGATAGTCCACTTAGGCGCAGCCGAGAATACCATGTTCACCACTTGTATCCACGTTTACTCTACACATTCTCAGATGTCATTGTTTTTGTGATGAAAAACCCTAGGGTGATCGAAAACACGATTGAGCAGCTGGTCAGCTGGGCGGCGGCAGCGCTTGAGACATCTTCTAATCAGCCAGTCTTACCACATGCAGTTATTGTTCTTAATGCCTACGATAACGCCTCTGACCCTAATCTGTGGGATGTCAACGAATCCACAGTCGATCTCATGGAGCGAGTTAGTCGAGCGGTGCACAAGAACCACAATATGCGTAAATTCGCTGAATTTTGGCGAGAACGAGGCAAATGCATTGAAAGTGTACAGATGCTGCTCCACTCGTATTACTCAAGCATTCGTGTTGTGCGTGTGCCGGAGAGAGGGAGACCCAAACTCATCAATGAGCAGGTCACGAAGCTGTACGACGAGATTCGTGATGCTTGTGAGAGCTCTCTGTATTCAAAGCACAAGCTACGTATGTTGTTGAACGCAGACGAGCTGCAGCCCTACCTTCAATATGCCTTTGACCATTTCAGCCGTAATCTCGAGCATCCATTCGATTTCGTTCAGGCATCACTCGCAAATAACCCGATGCCTTCTAATTTCGGCGGAAACATCTTAAAGCTTGCTATTGATATTATGGATCACTGGCGAGACACGCTCGATGGGCCAAGTATCTTTAAGGAGCTAAGCTTCATGGTAGCATCTTGTATCATGCTCGACAGCGCCAGACATCGCACGCTTGGACCCGCAGAGAGAGTTCTTGGTGCATATGTCCATTTCTGTAACGATGCTCTAGAAGTTTTTTGTAACAGGCACTGGCCGTGCGAATATGTACATGAGGATACCCAAGGACGCTGTGTCAACGTTAGGGCCGGTCATCAAAGCAAAGGGCATCAGCTCAGCAACGGAAGGGTCACTGGAGTTGGAGCATATGAATCTGACTTTACACCTGAAAAATACCGAGACATCTTCCAGTACTGCGTCCTACGTAGCCTCAAAGACTTGCTTATGCGTCTTGGTGAGGACACCAAAAATGACCTTCGGCATGAGCTTCAGAAGGCTGGAGAAATTCACTGTGAAAAGGTATTGCACCACTTCTACCGCCACTTGCATGGTGCTACGAATTTCATAAGTCATACGGCATGCTTTTGCTGCCTAGTCGCACCTCCAGAGCACGCTTTACCTTGCGGTCATGTCCTTTGCACACCCTGCGTTCAGGCCTTCGGTAGCGCTCGTGGACAATGTTACATTGAAATGAGTTATTGCCCTTTGCATAAACATGATACAGACGGTAGTTTCCCTACAGGTTGGCTAATTACTGTGAAGCCCTATGGAGCAGGAGTTCGAGTCGCCTGTCTTGACAATGGTATGATACGTACGGTCGCTCAATTGGTACTGCTACAGCAACTTGAGCTCCATCTTGGACCTGGGTTGCCTATACAGGCTTTCATTGATCTGTTTATCAGGGAGGGTAGTGGCGGGATTATTGCTCTTGCGTTAGGCGTAAATGGGTGGAGTGTGGAGAAAACAACACGTGCTTATAAAGACATCTGTGCCCGGGTTTTCGCAAAAAAACGACTCCTGGGCATTCCTGGTCTTGAGTTTCTGCCCATTTCAAATCACCGACGATACGATTCCAAACGCCTGGAAGCGGCCTTGATGGAAACGTTCGGAAACAGTCAAAATCTTTTCGCCGGCTCAAGGGATGAAATTTGCCGTCATATCGTGCCACAGAGACGAACAAAGGCAGCGGTGATTGTGACCACTGCTCTTGGCAAGTTTGAATTACTAGGCAACTACAACCGGTTGGAGGAAGAAGATGATGGCGATTACCACTTCCGTCGGTCAGAGAAGCCAAAGTGTGAGATCAAGATATCACAAGCAGCACGCGCTTCGTTTTCCATGCCCCAGTACTTTAGTCCCGTTACTCACGATGCTTCTGGTCAAGTCTATCAAGATGCGTCACATTATCATAGCTGTCCAGTTGAGGTGGCAGCAAGGGAGGCTCGCCTCATTTGGCCAGACACAGCACGTTCCGGTCCAGATATTCTTCTATCAATTGGTACCGGTATCGCTTCTGGCAGCAGCAACTTATCACGTAAACCACATCGACTCGGGTTCTCATCTAGAGAAAAGCAGTCTTCCAGAGCATTCATGGAAGCACTTCAGACGGGTCAAGCCAGTGAAAAGCGATGGAACACGTTTATCGATCAGAAAGTGCCTGAAGGACACCAGAAGTCACAATATGTACGCTTCAATTTTGAATGTCCGATTAGTCTGCCAAGATGGATGACCTCGCAAGCATGGACGATTTTGAAGGTCGGGTAAGGGCATTTTGGCAGGCAAACCACCAGACATTGAAGGAGATAGCGGATGGTCTTCGCACCACATCCTTCTACTTTGTGCTCAATTCCGAGTCTACCGACACAATTAACGACAGTGAGCACATTACTATTGATGGTATGATACACTGCCGCTTTTCTCCAGAATCGCCAGAGATCAGGTCACTCGGCGAAGCACTACGAAAGAGGATTCGAGAAGCATACAGGCAGGGTCTTCGGGGTCAGCACGATCCATATTTCGTTATTCGAGAAAAAGACAGGGAAGATAGTCAAGAGAGTAGAATTCTCACTTCTACCATGGTTGACAAAATGATTTTGGAAGGGGTCTTCCATCCGCTCAAGATGTCAATCACTCTTTCGTCACGCATGGCCGAAAGCGAGATCTTGTTTTGTTTTGGTGGTCAAAGAGCCGAACAAGCATTGTTTCCAATTAGTGGGGGTAACACAAGATGCTTTGTGGAGGAAACGTTGAGAGGTACGGCATGACCTTGTCTTGTTAACACGTTTTTGAAACTCTTACAGGCAAACAACGGAAGCTGCCAATGACAACAAAGACAAAAAGCCCTCAGATCGCGAACTTTGATTTTGAGGCTATCAGCCAGAAAAAGAGCTTATGGAATTTTGCAGCAGCTGAATTCCTTGACGCCGTTGATGTGTTGCAGTACTACAGTAGTAGCGATTATGTGAATCCTGGAGATGCCAACCCATCCTTTTTGTCGAGATTCTCTGCACGTTTCAAAAATTCGTGCCCTCCATATCCGAAGAAGTATGATCCATTTGCCACAACACTCCACCCAGCTTATAGTTCTCAACCTGAAGCCTTGGATGTGCCAAGATTTACAAGCACAGATGAAAAAGTCTCACCCGCCCTCATTGGCGCATATTCATCAGCAGCCATGATGGCACCCTATGAGGCTGATTCGTCACCATGGGTGAAGCCAATTGTCCAACACGAGGTCGTCGAAATGCCTGCATACTACAGCGCAGAGAAGCTATCAATATCAATGAACACGAAACTTCCTTCACTTGACGGAGTCATTGTTGAGAGTGTTACTGAGGAGAGGAAACCTAACTTGCATCCACCGAGCTTAAAGTCTCGCGATTCCTGGAAAGAAGAACTACTACAGCAGAATCTAAAGCCTCGCTACTCCTGGGAAACGGCGGACGAAGAAACACCACAACAAAACGATCCTTCACAATTTCCTGAATTTAAGGGCTTCTGCCCCCGCTATGCATAGTGGGTTCTTTCACGGACTGTGGCTTCTGTTTTTCGATTGCAGGCATAAGCCAAAATTGTGAATAGTCTCACCCACATAGGGGCAAACAATCTAACAATTGAATGTGCGAAGAACAAGAAGACTCTGTATGAATGTTATTGTCGAACCTTGACCGTGAATATCCAAGCATAGGCGACCTAACCAACCATGCCAGGCCTGATGCTCATCAGCCAGGATTTCATCATCTCCTGGCTAACAGAATAGGAGCTTCGGCACAATAGAGACACAACTTCGGACTAATTCATATTGGAGCAGTTACTTCACGCCTAGGCACTAGGAAAAGCGAGCATAGGGGCTGATGCTCTGAGGAATCGCATGGGGTATTGGATTTAAAATGAGGCCAAGCACGATAAGAAAAGGTTATGAAGGTAGTTGGTCAAAGTCGTTAAACATGAAACGTGTCACGCCACCAAAGGTATCTAAGTAGAAGAGGAAACAGTGATTGAATTGCTATACAAGATCATGACGGCTTACGAATAGGAAGCAAATCGTCTGTATGGCATTGACACAAGACCACTTAGAAGGTGTATTAAACGTTTCCGAATCCCAGATTGGCTGACCACTAACCATAAGTTTTCAAAAATTGCCAGCGAGATCGTCTTTTAATGGTGTTCCACAAATTAAGTGACAGAAAAAGGTCAAAGATTGTCATGATTCAAAGATCTGGATTAGATCGTTGGTTCAACTGCGTCAATCCAACTAAGTATTTGTTGCAAGTCATTCCTACCACCTCAACGCTCTCGAAGTCTGCTGTTTCTCGACCACAACAATGAAATTCTTGTGCACCCTCCAACCGTGCCGGAGCTTTTGATCTACCTAGTGATCCAATGTGTAGTTCAGCATGAGAGGCCAATGGATTCAGGTCTAGCCGCTCATTTTTTATGTTAGAGAGCCTGAAGATGAGTGCGTATGTACCCGTAAATATCTGGTTCAAGCATTCCGTATATCATAGATGCAATGAAATGGCACTATCCTCAGAGCACCGCATTCTTAAATACGTAAGTACGTAGTACCCGTGTTCTTTTCGTTAACCTAGCCTGTCTAACCAACAGGCATTGTCTGGCACTGAGCTCCGTCGTCAATTTTGACACGCCTAGCAAGCTGCGTTGCTGCTTCAACTGCCCGCACTGGTTGTAGAACCTTGCTTTGGGCTCCTCAAGCCTAATCTTAATGTGTAGTTTCAGGTTAATCCAATGCCTGTGAAAAAAGTCAGCCGGCTGGGTTGGAAACTACACCTTGTACGCCCTTTCCTAGACATGCTTCAAGCACTAGAGCAGCCTGAAATTCCTTTCTAGTGCTAAGCCGATGTTTATGAGGCATGTCGCCACAAGTTTTATACCATTAAATGTGAATTCTCAATAGGTCAGAAGCTGGCAGAGCACACTGAGACCTGTATGGATACAGAAGACTTGCATAGCTTAGACTGATCACGAGGAAGGTCTTGGCTAGCACTCTAGTACGTAGGTAAATGCTTTTTTCTTTGTCCTAAATGTTTCCTACTTGTCATCACGTGGTTCAGACTTCCCTTCGCACATATTAAGCGTGCTCTCTTGACCTGTCTATACTTCCATGGCGGGCCGACACCTGGACTTGTTTACATAACGCTGGTGCACGATCGTTAGGTAGGCCGAGCTTACGGACAAGTAGGAAACTTTTGGATATCATGTATCAAATGCTGGAAGCCGTAAAGTTTCGTTTCACCGCGAACGCCATCTTAGTTCGTTCCTATCCCGGCAGGAATTGTATGCAGGGATGCCGCGCTCTTGCTTCAACGGTATACACAGAACGGACATAATAGACTGAATCGACTCTATGAGATTTTGAAAACACATTAATTTGGCCAGTTCAGTTGCCATAGTGCATACGGCTAATAGGCTAAACAACAAAGCACGCTGATGGCATGATACTCAGTGATCATTGGACGTTGCAGAAGCGCATCTCTGATGTAACGTAAACGATGATGAATTGCAACGGACACGGCACTAGGCAATTTATGTTGGTGGAGAAGTCGTTTCCAATCGAAATACAGTGACTAAGTTCATGGTAATTCACAACTCGTTGGGTAGTCTATACGTTTGATCAGAACAGTGGATGTTCAATCACGTACTTCCCGTACCCAGCCAAGCCTCTACCCACTGCAGTAATTGTTTGCATGGCTTTTGCTACCTGTCCGCTCACGTTAGATACTTTCGGAAACACAAACTCTTTGCCGTAGTGTTCGACAGCCCAGAGTAATGCCTTCTGTGCTCTTTCCGCATCCCGTGGTCTTGCCGGAAACACCGTACGGCCGCGTCCTGGGATGTCAATTTCCACATCCACTTCCGTAATGGCGAAAGGATTCAAGCACTTCGCATGACCAGTTGCTGTAACGACTATAGCTCCTTCGCCAGCGCAAGAAAGTGCTAAATCTGCTGTCCTCGCTTGCATGGAACCCACAGCATCAAAAACTCGATCAAATACTTGACCAGAAAGTGAAGCGTAGGCACGGATATTTTCAACAACATTATCATCTCTGTAGTCGAAACACTTTGTAGCTCCAAGTTTGGTTAACCACTCATGGTGTTGGGAAGAAGCAGTGACAAAAATCTCAGGCACACCGATGCTTTTTGCAAATTGAATTGTCGAGAGACCCAAACTTGTTGCACCACCCCAGATCAGGAGTGGCTTCAGAGGCGATGATGCAGTCTCACCCGGTAAAGGATATTGGAGAAGATTGAACATGGCATCTGCAGCTGTGCGAACAATAACCATCAAGCAAGCAGCATCTTGGCGTTTCATCTCAGGGGGGACATGAAAAGCAAGGTTGTCGGCAGGGTAAATCAGGTAGTTCTGATGTGTGCCGAAACGCTCTGGCCGGTTAATACCGGTAGGCGTGTAACCAGCAATTACATCTCCAACATCATACACGCATCCATCTCCGATCTCCTTGACAACGCCGCAAAAGTCATATCCACTGACGGTCGAATGAATGCCAAGCGTGGAATGCTTGACGTCTGCTGGGTTGATGCCCGAGTATAGAACTTCAACCAATGCTTCACCCTTGCCAGGTTCCCGGGAGTTCTGAAGGGTTTTAGACAACAAGCTGCCGTCTGGGTTGAGCCAGATTGCTATGTTTTCTCTCTTTGGCATAATTAATCGAGAATCACAAGGAATCTTCAATTCATATAGCACTGTGTTAATCAAATGCTTTGCCTGGTGCCGATTTGTGAACTTTTAACAACTTTAGGCTTGCGATAGCTGTCGTTGCAGTCTACTCGAAATGTCGGTTGGTATTGCTTTTTCCTACTTCACTCTCTCCAACTCTTAGGATGAATGGCTTGACAGTAAGGAACAAGAAACAACAATCTTATAAGCATCTCAATTGGTCAGGCCGATCAGTCGTGATCAAGTTTATCCGTGGAGTCTCGTTAGTGTCGGTTTAAATTAACGGCAGTTACTAGTATTTAACTCAGATATCTTTCTGTAGCTTAGATTCCTTGTCGTTCGCATATGTCTTTCCCCAATTGTCTATTACCAAACCCATGCAACCATAGTAAAGCGTACTTAGCCATTGTTTAGAACAGATGCAGGTATCTGGCCTTACGAAAGAATCTTGTGAATGATCTGAAGGTCTTACTTGAGAAACTTACAGTAGTAGGATGTAGACGGCTTGGATTCTACCAGAAATTTGCGCTCAATCCAATCATTTTTTTTTTAGCTTGAGCATCTTCCCCGCGATGAGTTTTCCAGGTATTGACAATCGGAGCATTTACAAGCCGAATCGGAGATGTGTCGAACCGAAAATTCCGACCTCGGTATCAAAGTTGCATTTGACATCCCCGGAAGATTCTATCGGCAATATTTGACTAGTGCTTAGAGCCAGGCTGGAGTTCATGATCTTTGAGAGTAGAACAATTGATGTAGGCCAAATCTATCCCTTTCTGATGGAGGCAACAAGCACCGAAGGCAAGACTGACAGACAAAACACGTCACTCGAAGTTGATTCAGTGAAAGTCTTGCATCAGACCACCCAAATGCCAGAAGCAGATCTTGTCTAACAGGACTTCAAACCAGAGAGAATTTTATTGGAGAAAGGTTACAGAAAGGGGTCTAGACTTTGCTAAATTTCCTGGAAGTATATTATTCGATCGCGACGTGGAGATAACGGTAGAGTGATGGAGCAAAGCATTGAGTAGATGTATTCCGATCTGCGTACTCAGATCAGTCTGCTCATACCGTGTCTACACTCATTATTTAGAGCCCTTATGGTAAGACAGATCAAGGTTAGTCACTCTTCGTTTAGCTTAGTATACCTCCTACTGATTGCTACAAGTTGCTCTGATTGTAAGTGCTTTCCCTGGAAGGGTAGGTGTGCCAAAGGGTCGCACATCAAGTTTTGAATCTTTTGAAGCTCTTTGTTCAGCTGAGTTGGTTGGAAGAGGTTAAGTGATCTGTAATGAACATCCAAGGGGCACTTAAAATTCAGAATGGGATGTGCGGTGAGTTACTATTATGTCTCGCAATTTGCAATATACTGATTCCAAAACTAACAATTCTTCGTCCAGTTGGTGAGATTCTGCCAGATGGTTATGATACAGTTAAGTACTGGTATCAAGAAGCTGATGTAGCGGCTGCTTTGGCATGGTTGGCAACTCCTGGCTCGCGATGTCTCAACGGAGCATCGCGGCCGAGCCCATCACATTTGGAATGCATCGCTCTTCTGGAAGGCACGTCGGAACTCTATCGGGAACCTCTGCTGTGGCGGCATGGTGCAGCATGAATTTCTGGACATGATTGCTCGTGATTTCGCTAGCTGATGAAACACTGGGAGTCAAGGTCACAAAAACAAGATATTTTGTTGCTCTGCACATCAGGTACCCCTTGTGGAATGAGTACTTGCAGAGATAATAGTCAAAGATAGAAAATACTGACATCCCTACTTACCGATGAGATACGTTACTTCTCATCATGTAAAGGACTCTTTTCGAGTTCACGAGAAATCCCAAGGATCTAAATGGTATGCATGTGATTGTTCATCTATTATTTATCTCTAGATGAACCTCTGGTATACGCGCTTATCCAGCTCAGGTCTGTGCACCTAGAAACTAACGATGACCTTCAAAATTCTTCGACAGATGTGTAGAAGGTGTCGGAATTAGGTAGAAGAACACCCCGAAAGTACGAACGTCAATTCTTTGATTTGACAAGGCAAGCTACCACCAAGATGTCTTATTGTATCAGTGGGACAATTAAATCGCACGTAGCTGCTAATTATCAGCCAGCCATTCTCTGATTTCCTGATTCCTTCAATAAAACATCAAAAATCGTTTCTTAGTTCCTCTGGCCACCGCTTTTATATCGAAGTTTATCAATTCGAGTACTCTATCTTACTACGCAGATGCGCCATATAAGTAAAAGGTCAATAACAGCAGCTCCGAACTACACTTCTCCTACGAGTTTCTGAAACTATCCCACTTGATCAGATTGCCCCAAGTAACTCTCTACATGAGTACCAAATCTTTCAAAGATATGAGTATCTTCGTCCAATTTCCCAAATTTGTTAAGTATGACAAGCTACTACAACACTTGAATATCTCACAGTAGCATTCTGGTAGCACTGCTGATAGAGTTTGCAGGATATCGTTGAGTGAATACAAGCAGGAAAGACAAGTTGGTGTTCTTTGCTGCACGACGCATCTATATTTCATAGTTTGTACGCGTTCATCTATTACCGTTACATTCTTGGTGGCATTTCTATGCTATCAACAATAGCTCTTCAGCTTAAAACAACCTCAGCACAATACGTAGCATAGCTTATTCACGGAAAAAAAGAGGTATTCGAAAACAAGAGGACAATTGACTCCGACAGCGTCCACCTCTCTTCACATGTTGCCTTTGCAATCAAGCTTCGACAAGTGTCACTTTCATCGCTAGTTAAGTACAATCTTAATTAGGGGGTCATGACGCTGCTCCATGTGGGCGGCCTCAATCATCAATTTAGTAGTAGCCAAAAGTGCAGATACTTTACTTCAAGGCTGAGGCCATGTATCGACTAACAGACTACTTATAGGTTACGGTCGGACTACGTTTGGATGCATCATGCCATTTAAAATTGGATGAAGTTGGTAGAGAGATTGCACCGATGGGTGTGTGCTGTACCATAGCCATATAGTTACGGGAGCTGTTGTTGGTCATGTTGAATATCCAGGCCTGTCTCACATAGACTTCCATGACCGCAAATTAACATCATGATCTCTCGCACAGTCCCAGATAATTTTGATATGATGGCGATCTTCAAATCCAACCGAGTCTTTTTTCATGAATAATGCTCGACGACCACAACAAGCGATTTGCCACTTAATACGTTTCAACATATGTGGTCAGGCTATAACGTTATTGTTGTGCATAAGGATTCATCACAAAAAAGTTTTCTCTTCAAAGACGATATGCAAATTTGTGAAGAGCTCCACATCATGACTGACTCTGGCTAATTATGATTTTTTCCTTCGCCCAAATTATCCGGTTTAAGGCTTGTACAACAGGTCTGTTTAGAGATGAATGGAGAGTTATAGATTACTATAGTAAACAAGATTACATTTCAATAGTTCTTGACTCCTGGAAACAACGGGATTTTCTGATATAATTTGTCCAGGAACACATTGAAAGCAACCTTTAAAGGGTCCGAATACTGCTAACCAGATTCTT
Source organism: Neophaeococcomyces mojaviensis (assembly GCA_030247915.1). Classification (NCBI taxonomy): domain Eukaryota; kingdom Fungi; phylum Ascomycota; class Eurotiomycetes; order Chaetothyriales; genus Neophaeococcomyces; species Neophaeococcomyces mojaviensis. The sequence goes on from JAPDRQ010000349.1 coordinate 11,273, forward strand.
CTTTCTAATGAGTCTGCTCACCTGTAACCTTAGGAGTTGAAGTCGACCTATACCATATTTTTTCGTTGATATTATTAAAGGTGATTGGAATTTGCTTTCTTAGTGATTGCGAGATGACGACAATTTTGTTCGCATCCACTTCAGAACATTGAATATTCAAGGTCAGTGTACATAAGCCATCGTTGAGGTTCGAAACGGAAGGTGCACTAACTTCTTGTCATTGAAGCGATAACTAAAACAGTGTCGAGAAGTTTTGTTTTCATTAACACCCGTGTATCACTTCTAGGCTTTGAATATGGGTCGCACAGTGAACACAGTTCTTAGCGGAAAAGCTTGGCTCGTGTTTTGCCAAACGCTACCTGAACCAACATCCGAATTGGGCAATTGGATTACGCGAGGACCGAACTGAAAGCTTGATCTGGCCCACTTACCTAGGTACATGCAAACCTTAGCCTTTCCCGAAGAAGAGGGCCCTATGGCAGCGCATCTAGTTTCTCTTCTGGAACTACTGCTTCTTCTTTTTAGATTCTTAGACTCCAAAGAGGAATTCAGTCAACCTTGCACAGACTTTACCTGATTTCGTCCAGTTCATTCGCTCTCGATTTGAGAACTCTGCCAGGCTTAAACGTCCAAACCAATGAGCTTTGATATCAGGAGGCTGAAATGCTGCCCCTTTGCTTTGCATCTGGTTTCACATTATGACCTTATTATTATTCCCCGCGAAGAGAGTTACGAGATATGCGACGATATGGTAATCATGCTGATGTAAAGTCATTGGATATGATATGTTGATGTTCATTGAAAAATGCCGGTGACCAGTATGCAGTATCCACTAACAGGCGGCGCTCCCTACGTGCATGTCAGTAGAGAACCTCTGTAAGGATATAAATGCTGTCACTACTTGCAGCTGGATTCAACTGTGAGATCGAGTACAGAGTCGCACGGAAAGAAGGTCACTAGAGTCATTCACACTCATTTCGACAAATTCACACGTGTCTGCCTTCTCCCGATGGCGTATCCTAATTCTTTCAGTGCGAATCCATGGGGCAACTTGCAATGTGATTAAGACCCACAAAGAGTCTCTAAGATTGAAGAAAGTCTGACTTGATGTCTAGTCATATTTCTTGATCCGTGTCCTGAATCTGACATGATTCAAACGATTCTTACAGAAGATGTTCAAAAGTCAATGATTCCTGGAGTCAGGGAAGGCCAAATGGAAGCTAATGAAACACCAGAAAGAAAGGCTGTGAGTCCTGGCGAATTGTCCCTCATTATATTGTAACTCCAAGACCTAATCTTCTCAGGCTCGACGTGAACAAAATCGCGAAGCGCAGAAGAACTTCCGAGCTCGTCAAGCGGCACGAGTCAAGTATATTGAAGAAGAGGTTGTTAGATATCAGAAGGAGTACCAAGCTCTTCAGAAAGCTTCTACAGATAAAACTCAAGAGATTAAGGATTTGAATGCCTACGTAGAGCAGCTGTCAAGTGAAATCAAGAGCTTGAAGAGTTCTCTGGGTCTTTCAATCGTGGACAAGGCAGTTCCAGAGAACTGCGAGGGGTTAGACGTGTTTCTTGACAGGTCGCCTCTAGAGACTTTGGAAAACTACTCTTTCGAGGAGTTTTCTCTTTTCTGAAGGCGTATCTGAGGGTGTATCTGAAAATTCGTTGTTGAGGATTTAATAATAATGGATGGGATATTTGTGTGTTTTTGGAAGCGTTGATTCAGGCTTGGAAGAGAATAATAAAGTCTCAGTCAATACCTTTTTTTATGGTATCTAGTCTTCGCTGTAGGGATGAAACTTGATCAGTGAGCTCTGTCGGAAAAACCTACTAAACTGAACACACACATTTTCTGCTTTGTACGAGGCTACTGATTCATAATTAACCAGACTCGCAATTGTTATGACGTTTGCTGTAATTTTACAGTTGACATCGACAGCGTAGCCAGTTTATTGGTTGTTATCTCCTAAGCTAGTACCCAAACGGTCAGTAGCTCCGGCTTACCTACTAAATTAGTATCAATTCTACTCGCGAGTCTGCCACCCTGTACACAAGTAGAACAGTGGGCCTCAGTTGAGATGGGAAATTGTATAAGAATGCCTACAAACCCTAGATTGAAATTTTCTCTCCTTCAGAAATCCTTGCTTTTCTACCATTATTTACGACCAATGCCACAAAGTCTGCCCCAGAAATACGCAAGGTCAAATGAGGTCCCTTGCACGTATGGATCGGGACAAAGGTATGTGACTACTCAATAGCAGAAAACGGCGTGGTAACATATTGGCATGCATCGTATCAAATACTAATACAACAGTGATAGTTTTTGTTTCTGTGGGCAGGACGTTAGTGAGTACACACGAGTTTCCTTCATGTATTTGACTTCATTGCAACTCTGGTTATGAAACACCTCTGCCTTCAGCGATAACTTTAATACCTCTTGTGCCTCACTCTATTGATCCAACCCTAGTGACGTTCCATTTGATAAGATTATTTTTCAGTGAAGTCATTCATTTATTTCGGAAATTGTTCGAATGCTCCGGTCCTGATGACCCATCTTATTATAATTCTAATCCCAAGAAGCTCACCTGACATCTTCTTGTTATTAACATCTACTCTGGGAGTCGTCCATCCTATGTTTTATATGCTAGTCTGACCACAACCAGGCTGACCTTCAATCAATCCAAATTATGATAATCAACATTCTGGCGCCTTCGTCAAGCGTCGAATCCTGGATTGGCTCACAGTGTTTTGTCACTGGGCTTCCGTCGCTCAAGTTTTGAATTCACACTTCCTTCAAAAGACCTGTATCCAGCATATCATGCACAAATCCATGAAGTTTGATGGACTTGCTGATGTAAGGTGATGACTTCAGAAATCCCAAATCATCTTTGACACTCTGTTTGAGACTAGGTGCGAAGTATACTCAGTGATCAGCCATATGTATGGGAGGAAGTATACATACTCTTTAATCTCCCCAAACTCCATGGTATCCACTTTCTCATCGCTCAAGCCTCTTTTTTTCAGGCTATCCCGAATAGCATCATTTGTCAGATGAGTCATCCCGCAGTCTGGAACAGTCAGCCGTGCTGTTAGAATTAAGATTATTTTGCGTCAAGGTACGTACCGACATGGTGGACTATCACGACATCCGTGATCTCTGTCATTGTACTCAAGATGACAATATCACGGACAGCAGGCTCGGCACGACCTCCCGCATTGCGGATGACGACATAGTCTGTGACCATTAACATCAAATTCAAAACTTGTTCCCACAACGAAGACTAAAATCTCGGTACTGTTCTTTGGCACTTACTCTCTCGAGAAAATAGACCGAATTCTTCGGGTATGATTCGAGGATCGCAGCAAGATACTGTTACTTGTCAGTATGGGGCTGCTGGAATCGTATGTTCATTTGTCTTGATGTGTAATCTAAAAAATGAGGTGAGAGGCCTCTGGAGCATACCAATGATTACAGATGGAAACTTGACAACACCTTTAGACACCTCTTCAACAGAATGGCTTTTGGTGTAATTTTCAGCATACTTGCTAGTAATGATCAGTCTACACGTACATGTATTCTCAAAACTGACTTACCGGTTTTGGGAAACCAAATCGGCCACAGTTGGAGTCTTTGCTGCCATCTTTTTTTGAGGATGCTCAATGATATGGTTAATTTCTGATCTTGTAGTATTGCCAGTTCACAGAGTCTGCCACAAATAACTTGCGGCTTTTAAAGATCTTTATCACCTGTGTGATACCTACTTCTGCAATTTCTGGATTTTGGCAGAAAGTTTAGCATTACGAATGATATTCAGCGGAATTTTGTGATTATCAAATCCTAAACGCTATTCAGGCTGGGCTTCCTCGCTCGAACTGTTAAGCCAAGACAAAAATGTCACGCTAGTAGTAAGCAATCTCCATGACTGGTCATATACTCGAGCCGAGACAGACTAGGTCAAATGCTGAAGTAGGGGGATAGAAACGAGTAAATAAGAACCACTAAGTTAACAGGTACGAGCGGGCATTGAGCACGTGTGCTTAGTCTTCGCATGGAAGATTATGTCTAATCAAAAGCTTGTGCTGACTGTACGCTGATAATCTGCTTGGGCACAACTCTGGGAGTCCATCGTCTATATGGGTAAAGAGTGGTGCCGTACCCAAGCAGATCCTGGTAATATTTAGAGACAAATTTCGTCTTGTTCAGTCGTGATTTCGCAATCATACGATTGAGAGAGCTGGCAGGTACGTTCAGCTGGCGAATAGGTGAGACCTGTGCGTTTCTCGGCTGGTTTCCCTGCTTGCAAATGAGGTTCACTCTTCAGGAATAAAACCTAGGCACTTTTTGATCAAGCGCCTTCTGACTGTAATATCAATATTTATTTTCAGAGCGTCCATTCCAAATTGCCAGTCGGAACACTCGAAGAGGCAAGCTTGTTGACAAGTCGGTTGACCAGATCATCAAAAGTATGATCTGGGTACACACCGCTGTGAGACGACAAAAAGATACTTGCTATCCTTCTGAATACTATACACATCATCATTTGGGTTTGCATATTTCCTCTTTCACTTCATTCCAAATTTCAATCCCATCAGTGTTGCTTGTACTAGGATGCCAAAGGAATTTTCGGAGCACTGTTTGTAGATCCTGCCATTTGCAAATTTTCATAGTTTGTGAAAGTGTTGCTATCCTTGAAATGAACCAGGAGCGATCAGGAAGGCCGATACATGCAATTGCACCCATAACCAGGATCCAGAGGTGCATTCTCAGTCTTGGTATTGTGTGGCCTTCGAGGGGAATTGTTTCGAGTTCCTGGCGCAGCCGCTCTGTCAGTATCTCGAAGGGTCCAGGGATCGGAAGAACAGGGAATATGACAAGTAAAGAGTATGCAATGGTAGCTAGTCGGCAGCTTTCGTAGTGCAAGTCGTCGGTGCATATACTCTGGTTTTTCAGTTCCTCAGTTGTTTCCAACGACATCAGACGATGTTGGATATAGTTCCTTTGGTCCAGGATCTCAGTCGAAGTTCTTTGCATCCATCGCCCACGAATGTAGTTCTCTACCACGACTGTAAAGTCACAGGCGTCGCAGATGACACCGGACAATTCCTGTATCTCAGTAGAAGAACTTGCACTCCATACATCCCAGAACCCAGTTCCCAAGCTTCCTAGGTCAGAAGCCACAGCTTCGAATTCCTCTGTAGTCACAGTAAAAATTCCGTCTTGAAAGAAAGTACGTGTGTGAGGGATGAACGGGAATATCGGCTTTTGAATGGCACGGCAAGCGCCAATTAATCCAGCACTAATAAGTAAGACTAAGATTAGCGTAGCACTAACATATTAGACCACATCTACTAGATTGGGCGTAACCCGAAAATTGGTAACCTGAGTGAACGTCCACTTACAAGGAAATCATTTGAGCGATCCCGGGCGTCTTTATCTTGTGGAAGCCTCCCATATGTTCGATCATCTTGATGAGACCCAAGATATGTTCAACCACAATTTCCATTCTGGAATAGATATGAAGGGACTGTAACTCTTTCAAAAACGTTTGACGTGGATGCTGCAGTCTCGGTTGTAGCATAGCTACACGCCCAGAGTAAGCCAGACAAACGACAGCCCAAATACTTGAGTCTCTTATGGATTGTGTAGAGTCACTAATCTCGCGGTTCAGATGTTTGACAGCCATAGCACCGATCTCATTTTCCATCGCCGTTGCATTGGGTACTCCTTGTTGGACGCGGTCGTATAGCATCTGCGCGAAAAGGACGGCGTGCAAAAGTGCAGGACTGACTGTCAGTGAAGACATTACATTCATGGCAAAGGACTTGCTATAAGCTGCACTTGAAGATCCTGATGACACCATTTCGGCGAGGGTATGAGCAACTGCTCAAGCGTTAGATTGATACTGGGCTTTTGGATCCACATGGGAAGGACTGATGGCCACTGACTTTTAGGTAATTGCGGCTTGAGAAAATCATCTGGGATCTCGCATGGTAACATCGTAGAAACCACTTCTAACTGCGGCCCGAAAAGCGTTCGTGAGCTTTGCTGTTGCCTGACCATTCGAAGTGATTCGCCAACTTTCCTTTGATGGAGTTGTGTCTCCGACCCATGTGGTTTGTGTGTGATTTTAAGCCTAGAATGCGTTCTAAATTTGATTTTTCCCTTCAGGCTGCTTTTCTTTCTCGAGGTTGTACCTTCTCTGAGACTGCGTTCCCGTTTGCCACGATACTCTTCGAATTGAGGTCGAGATGCTGTGATATGGCCATCTTGTTTTATGTCTTTAGGTTGGACTCGGTAAGGCAAAACCCAGTTCCAGTTGACCCCTTGGGAGCTTTCTAGCCGTACCTCGTAAAGTATTCCACCATCTGTTGTGGAGTTCGCAGACATATCTAGTGCTGGAATGTCTCATCTAGAATGTCGGCGTCTGTTTAGAGTAAAACAGAAACAAGTATGGTGCTTTCTGGAGCTATTGAGAGGATGAACAGTCGAAATTTCGAGGGAGCAATAATGGCAAACAGCGAAAGGCTAAAAGTCTCGGACCTGGATTCAGGCCCAAACTCGATATATCCAATACCCATTACAGGAAGTTGGATTTGAGGCTAAGCGCGTTTAAGTAAACGGATTTGAAGGTTAAATATTCTGGCTAATGGGAAGGGCTTGGAACCTCAAACCACGCCAAATGCTGCCAATCAATAAATCCGGTTTGACGGCAAGAGTGGAGGCATGTACAAACGTGGCTGACGCCCTGGGATGGGATTCGCATAATTTGCGCGAAGTGTTTTTTGTGGGGAATCACTTGTCATTTAGGGAAGGTGGAGATGTTTCCCATATTTGGTAGACATGTCTGCAGATGAGCAGTATGAAGCTCTTCGTTTGCAGAAGTAGAGTGTCCACATTGGGATGTTGGCAGCCATGTGAACCAAAGTGGTACTTTGCTTCGTTATTATATTGGTTGGTTGGCAAGCAGTCGCCGCCATGCAAATTCTCAGTTCTGTGGTCTTCTAAGCAGTGATGGAGGTAACAAGGTTCATGCCGACCAATTAAGTTGCTACAGCTTTGAAATCTCACTTGCAAGGTTACAAAGGGCGGCGTGCCAATTATATCAAACACTAGCTTTGAGAGATGCGGGGTTCAGCCCCACCTCACACTTGGCTCGTTGAGCAGGATGTCATGATCTTCGTTGTTACTCGTACATATTTTTCTTTCAATATGGAACTGTGGCGGCTGCTTGCGTGGACTGAATCTCAAGGCGCTAGTCCGTTCAAACAAAGGAATAATGCAAGAACCAGCTGGGCATAGCGTTTCTGCAGGTCCAGCAAGGGCCCAAAACCAGCAACAACCTATTCTGAGATTTGTAGAGGGGAAACCTCACTCTAAGCAGGCCAAACAAGCAACAAAAGCATTAATCCGAGCTCATGCATCGAGATTCTCCTGGGCCAGGTTGGAAAGACCTAGCTACAAATCACGTGTCCAACCAAGCGTGTACTCGCCGTGGCGGAGGAAACCTCAGGAACCCGACGCCGGATCTAGTAGGAATCGACTGATATCTGAATTTATTGATGGGAACTATCAAGAAGTAGATGTTGCCCAAAGAGATGACCTGGATAGTTGGCACGGCGTATCGCTTGAGGTAACCGATGAAAATACTCTGACGCCTAGAGGAGGCGTTACTCGACCGCTTGCCTCTGTTGGAATAGGTCATATCGATCCTTTCGAATCATATCCTTCTAGCTTACCAAGGGACGTGGTGAGCCCACTGCTTGATCAAGGTTAGTAAACCGTTAATATGTTCCCTAAGTTGGTGTGGATAGAGGTGTTAGCATTGACGTGGAGAATCCTAATTGAGTTTCGGTACAAGTGCTGTTTGAAGTCTAGTGGTTGTCACTTCAGACAGTGGAGATTTTTGCCCTCGAACCAACCCTTAGTCGCAGGGAGTACATAGACACTCTTGTCCAGATGAGCATTGCTAACCGGTTTTTGAGCCATTTAAGTCAACAGCTTTCTGAACCATATTTTACTGCCTGACGACAAAGACCCCCAAAACTCAGTCGCACGTTATTGGGTTACTAGATACCTCAGAGACAAAGTCATATTTCATGGTCTACTTTTCAGTCAGATCGTACGAACAGGGGCACTACAAACCCCACCTGTGATACCAAAAAGCCGAGTAATCTCGGTTTGTCACTCAGAAGTTGTTCGAGGAATCAACAGAAATTTTGAAAATCCATCAACTAGGTGCGATGATGACAACATCCTTGCAGTTCTAATATTGGCGTTTCATGGTCAAGTAGTGCAAGTAATATCTTCGGAATCACCACTACAAGGCCCCATGAATGCCATGCAGGGTCTCGATATCTACGGGGGCCATCTTGGTACTGTACCCATGCACATCGAAGGATTGGCCAAAATGTTGTCGATGCGTGGTGGCATCGAGAATATCCAATTTCCTGGATTGGCAGCAATGATCTCATAGTAAGTACAGCGTTCCGACCTCAATCAACCTGCTTTACTTCACACAATACAGCCTGATCTGAAAAGTCTAACTTAAGGGTTTTTAGTGGTGACCTGATATCCGCATCTCGACAACTAAGAAAGCCATCTTTCCCGTTTGTGCCGAATGGCGAGAATCCTGAGGGATCCTTGAAAGCAATACGCCGCACGAACCATCCTCTTTCTTGTCTTGCCGCCGGCTTCAAGGTGCTGCATGAAGTCCTTCCATCTCAGGAATCCACAGAACTCCACGAAGTTGTCATCAAACTATCGAGCTATACGCTTGCAGTGGATGACTTCGTGATGGGAAGACCACAAGCACGGAGCTTGAAGACATTGGCTAATCAACGCAACTTTGTCCAGCATTGTCTGATGTCGAAACATCCGAGCAAAACAGAAAAAGACCTAGGAGAAAATGACTCCTTTTACACAGCCTGCTGGTTTGCTGCCGTCATATATAGCTTGATCACCGTCTTCCC